>WEIS01020938.1:32395-56693 GCA_013389965.1 Todus mexicanus | reverse complement strand
CTTTTTCTGGAGATGGACAGCGTCTGGGTGACTCTTCTGTTGCTGCACCATCTCTTGGGTTAGATTCGCCATCTTCACAGCTGCCAACAACTTCCTCCAGCCCTGGAGGCCCTTCTAAGCCAAAGAAGTCTAAGAACAGCCAAGAACTGCAAAAGGAGCAAGAACAGGTAAGGAAAAATGTATTTGCAATGAGAGCTTTTGTTATCCTGCCTTGCTGGAGGCTGAGCTTCTATGAGGCAAAAGATGTTTCCATATTTAGGACTTTTTCCCTGTAATATAGGGTTAGATGCCTTGGTGACATACAGTTCTGCTGAGAGTTCAGTAAGCAAATACTGCATTTTGGATGGTTTACTATGGGAAACATGAAGGATGAGAGTTTAAGAATTTGCCGTCCAGAGGCAAGCGGAGCTTTGAACCTTGAGGTGTCCTTGATGATACCAGAAGAGCCTAAATCTCTGTGCTTCAAATTCCAAGAAAATTTAATTAACAAAACAAACCTTGTCACCTGATCCCTGGGTACTTATCCTTCTTTTAGAAATTCCTATCTGCTGTGTAGATCTGCTACAGATGAGCAGAGCTTGGTCAGACTCCGGTTTTATAATAATCTGAAGGTGCCTACTGCTTGTTGTGGCTGAGTTACCTCTCAGATCATGCAAAAGCTGTGAGCTTGGTAGAGTTTTACGGGACAATGTATGTCCTTTCCCATTGATGTAGAGATTCTACCTGGGTTTCCTTCTTTGTGGTTGCAGTCCGCTCTTGATGAGTTTCTGAATTGTTTAGGAGCAGAAGCCAGACCTTGGAAGGACTCTGAAGCAGTTTCACATGTAGCAGAAGGAGGCCTTGCCAACCCAGTGGTGAATATTTCAGTGTATTAGAAACATGTTTGGGTCCATCTAATCAGTGTTATTTAACCTTTTGGAACAGACCCTCAGCATGGAGCACTGAGCAGTAGGCAGGGTGATTTGTTCCATGCTTCAGTCTTACCCTCACCTACGAGGGATTTGGAAAGGAGGAGTTTCAATTGTGCCTATAAAGGAAGGAAAGAGGAATTGCGAGGGCACTGGTGGTATTTTTCACCAGTGCTGTTGTCTGCACTTCTCGGCGTGCTGGTTGGAAAAACAGAACTAATTTTATCATTTTACTGGCTGCAGCTTAATGTGAAGCTGTGCACAGAGCTGAACAGTGGTGGCCTAAGGACTCATGATTCGGAGTCTTTCTCAGAATTGCAGTCCAGTTCAAACCACTCGGAGGCACTTCTGGAGCCAGCTTCCCTTCCAGTTTGAGAGCAGCTTTGGAAGCAGCTGCAGATTCTGTTGGGGGAGTTCTGCCCTTGTGTTAAACAGCATGTGATTTTGACTGCTGCTTTCAAGGCCTTTGATCTCTGGTGCTTTTGCTGCTGATTGATTACATTTTGTTCCCTCCTCCATTCCTGCCATCCTCTGCTCTCCTTGCTCTCAGCAGCAACAACAGAGCAGGGCTAGCCACATGGCATCTGCTTTTTGTCCCTTTTCAGTCCTGAGGAAAAAACCCAAAACAAAACAAATTATTTTTAAACATCAAAGGTCCATTTTTGTAAAAGAATCTTCCCATTAATGCTTTGCCTGTGTGTGGTTTTTGAAGCTGAAGAGAGAGGCTGGATAAAATCTGTGCCGGCGTCCCCTCGTTTCTTGGGCTAAAGATGGTTTACAGACAGCTGCATGCTGACTTTGATGTCAGAGCATTAGTTATTAGAAGGTAACTTTACACCAGATTCCCCATGAGATTAGAGCTCCCTGAGGTGGTGGGGAGGAGGTGGGTCTCCAGGGAGAGCTGGCTGCTGTGGAAAGCACAAGAGCCACCACTTTGATTAAAATTAAATAAAAGTTTTCCTCAGCTTACCTGCTTACTTAGATGCAGGATGGTGACCACAGAATGGACTGTGTTCACACAGGAGTTACCTCAACCGCCTGGTACACGCTGCTGTGAATAGATGGTTCAGCCCATGGTAGAAAAGTGCCTAACGTCTCAGCTTTGGGAGTAGAAAGGTGACAAACGATAACACAGCATCTTCGGCTCCTGAAAGGTATCGCTGATGGAAATAAGACAACAAAATGAACAGTTAGGTAATGGGAGGTAGAAACTGCTGTGTGGTGACCATTTATTATTACAGGAGCTGGTTGCCTTTTGCGTGGTTGTGGAAAACACTAGGATATAGTGGACTGGGAAGCAAGTTGGTGTACCTGTTAGTCTCCTTTTTGTAAATTGCTGTGGGAAGGTAGTTTTCAGGTGCTGTCTGTGCTTTAGAATACTCAAACTGAGAAATGCCTAATTGGAATACCTAAGTGAGCAAATGGCAGTGGGCTCTGGGGCAGGAGAGAACTGGTAGAGCAACAGGAGTGCATACCTCTTTCTCTCTGAAGAGTGTTTCTTATGTCTACAAGAGGGGTGAATACTTAGGGCTGAGATACACGTCTGCCTTCTGCTGTCTCATGGTTTCTCCTATCTTGGCTGAAGTCTTCAGTTACCACCATGGTTCGGGCAGTGACTGATGCTTTCCCTGTGGAATCCTGCTACTGACAGGATTAGCTAAAGTGCTTGCCAGAGCTAATACTAAATGGTAAGTTTAGGATTTGCTAATACAGACATTGGAATGCTCTCCATTGTATCCCAGCACTCTTCACAACATGCCATAGGATACGTCTGCACAGTCTTTTTTACGGAGGAGGCTATTTGCAGTATGTATGTTGAGAATGAAATGAAATTTAAGCCTATTTTGAGGAGATTGAAGTGTATCTGATTATTGGGGAGGCCTGATTCATTTTCCTCTGACATTGATCTGACCTTACCAGACCAGCTGCGGGCAGCACTTTGGACCACTGTGCAACAGGCACTTTCCCAGAGGGTGGCTCTGCATGCTCAGGATCACTCCTGCAGCGCTGGGCATTCCTCCCCCCGAGCCCCGGGAAAGCTGCAATCAGGCTCCTTCACCCGCTAGTTAGAGCTGACCCTGCTCAACTTTCTAAAAGTAGCCAAGGGTCCCACCCACACAACCTCACTCTTTTAATTTCTCAAATTACCCTTTATTGCCCACAAGCAGAGTGAACATTGCCTTGTAATTTGTGTTGTCGCTTTTGACAATTGAGGGAGACTCCTCGTTCCCAAGGGGCCTGTGCCTGGAGGAAGGGAGAGTGGATGGAACGGATGGAGGGAGGACATTCAGGCATTAGTTAGGTTTGGAAAGAGTGTATGAGGGCATAAGGGGAGTGGAAATGGGCATCAGGTTTGTTCATAGAGCCTAGAGCCGTGTTAGGCTGGCAGCTGACTGCAGGGAAATGCTGTATTAACTATTAGAGTTTTTGTTCTGGTGGAACTCTCAGTCATGGGCTGCTTACCTCCCTGCATCCCCTGGAGCCTGCAGTTCACTGCTTTGTTTGTGTCCAAGCTTTGTGCATGTAAACATTTCTGTGATTTAAAAAGATTGAGTTGTTCAAGAGCCAGTAGGTGTAACTGCTGCTTGTGTAGTGGTTTGTATTTGTGTACTGACACAGCTGCTGCTCGTAGCCAGTATCTAACCTTGCATAAGTTGGGAGGGGTACGTAACGCCAGTCTCCCTTTAGAGACAGTGGATGCTGTTTGTCTAGTGGATTGGAGGGTTGAGTTTCTTGGGGCTCATGGGTTTTGATGTTGGTTTTGGTTGGTGTTTTTTGGTTTTGGTTGGTGTGTTTGGGGTTTTTTTCCTCAGTAGCTGCAACCACAGTTATAAGCCAGGACTGACCTGTGCTGAAAGATTTGCCACCCTGATATCCAGCTCCCAGCTGTGGGCCCTGGAGCAGGAGGAGCAGAGCGGCCGGGCTGCCTGTGCCCTGCCGCACAGGCTGTTGGCAGTCTGTGTGCTGCTTGAGTGGCCTGTCCTCGGCACCTGTGGTGCAGGGAAAGTTGCCAATAAATGTATTAATTGCCTGTATTGCAGCTAATGCATACAGTGATCTGCTCCCCTCACATCTGTCTGCTTTGCCTCCAGCAAAGGCCAATTTCAGTGCGAAGTACTTTGCAAGTGCAAAATGAAAGGGTTTTCACTGTCTAAGGGAGTTTTCTGCACACCAGAAGCCAAGTTAAAAATTGGAAAGGTGTACAATGAAACCCTGCGGTGGTTCAGCAGAGAACTGAACAGGTCAAAAGCTGCCTTACCAAAACAAAGGATTGCTCTCCAGTGAGAAGTGGTGCAAGGCCTGGCTGGGAGCTGGTGCTGTTGGCTCTGTGGCAAGAGAATGTGAAGGGAACAGAAGATACAATGCGAGCCAGGGGTGCAAGGCAGATTGAAATCTTCAAAGGGCAGTTCATAGTCTATAGAATAGCCCCTGTGTAAGCTGTCGGCTGCCTCTAGTACAGTAAGGAAGGGATTACACACCGAGAGAGGTTTGCAGTATGGCAGAGGGGTACCTTATGGCTTTGAGATAGGAGTAATTTCTAAGTACTTGTGACAGGCTTGTAACTTGCTGGAAGTTCAACTGCAAACCACTGTATTGTGAGCAAAGGGATTTCACAGGCACTCCCTGGGAAGAAGGCATCCATCCTTTCTTTGGATGAGCACTGAGGTCATTTCCCTGACAGCAGAGAATAGTTAACAGCTCAGGGGTGACTCAGCTGACAATATAGATTCCTGCTGCTTCCCCCAAGCTCTGTCAGGAATGACAATACTGACAGCCTCTATATTGTTAGTCTGATCTTAGTGATGTGAATTTGCACTAGTGATTGTATTTCAGTTTGCAAATACTGTCCTTCTGCTTTTTTCAGGAACCTTATAGCATAAGCAAAGCAATGTGGTTAAGACTAATTGAAGCTCATTTTTATTCTGTAGCTCGTAGAACGAGAGCCACTTATATGTCACCTAGACCTACTGGAACCACTTCCTGCTGCCCTAGAAGAGCTTCCTGATGAGTTTTTTGAAGTCACAGTGGATGACGTACGGAAACGTTTGGCACAGCTGCAGAGTGAGAGGCAAGTTCCCTTTCTGATGGCAACGGAGATTGCTCCATGTCCTTTTGTTGAGCAGAGTGAGACTATGAGCCTATAGCTGGCTGCGATCTCTGCGTAAAGGGTTGTAGATAAAATACTGTTTGCAGGACTAATGAATTAATGATCAGCACTGGAAATCTCTACCCTTTATGACATTTGAGTTCAAGAGTTATATCCTGGTTCGGTGACAACATTGTAAGCATTCTCCCAGACTGCGGGGCAGCTACTTTACACTAACCAAATCTAACTGGGACTTTTCACTTAGAGCGGTTTTTTTCCCTGCAGGCCATTGAAATCCACACGAGTACACAAATTGGCTTGAAAATTGCTCTGCCACTTGTGGGTCTGGAGTGTTTAGTGGTAGAAATGTAGGATGATTTGGTTGGGGGTTACTGGAGTACAGCCCCCTCCAAAAAAAAAGAGACCCTGCAGGGATAAAAATAAGACAAGTTACAGGAAACTGATACCAATTGGCTTCTGTTCTCGGTTAGTGAATCTTAACAAAACCTAGGTGCATACAATGCAATGCTTTAAATGCAATTATAGTTCAATTCTGACTTCATAAAGAGCTGAGAATTGGTATGAATCAGCAGCTGGTACACAAAGAAGGAATGGAGCGGATTAGTTCAATATTTACTTTTCGGATTGTGAGTTGGCACTTTCAGAGCATCTTGGAGTGTGGTGTGCCAGCTGATAGTTCTGGGTAGAGTTGGTGAAGTAAGCCTGTAGCTGTTCTGTTCAGCAGCTCTTCCTGAGATACCTTGAAGATTCCTCAAATAAAAAGAGCTTCTTGTGTCAGTATTGTTTTTCATCTTCAGTAGCTCTTCTCCTTCCCTGGAGTAGTCACATCCAACTTTAGTCCCTGGTTTTTTGGATTAGTAAGTCCATCTCTTCTTGAGTAGTCTAAGCAAACATTTCCTGCTCTTCTTAGTATCTTTTCTGGCATCTGCTGTAGTGAACTTATTTTTAAACTTGTACAAGAGAAGTAATTTTGTACAGTATTGTTGCTGTTGCTCAATAGTTCCATATATGAGATTTTGGGGTAGGAACAACAGCAGGTGGGGAAAATGCTGTGAGGGATGAATACATGGAATAGTTGAGCAATTCTCATCAGCCCTGCTTGGACCTTTTGCTTTCTTAATAAAATAAAAGTACATCTTAAGGTGTCACTTCTGTAATTTTGTCTTGTTCCCATTTATCTAGGAAACGCCTGGAAGAAGCTCCACTGATAACAAAATCTTTGAGGGAGGCTCAGCTGAAGGAAAAGTTGGAGCGTTACCCAAAGGTAGCCTTTGTTCTTTCTCCAGTCCCTTTGGCCAGTCCAGACTTGGGGGTTGAGTAACTTTGGGAATCATTTTCAATCAACGAGATCTTGAGCTGCTTATGGAAAGATTTTCCAAATTTCTGCCCTCGTTAATTTTCTATGGGACTTGCATTTGTACCATGTAAAATCAACTGTCCTGTGATGATACGGGTGCGTGGCAGGCAATATAGCTCGTCTTATTTCGTTCCAGATGTTTGAAAACTCTTACATTATGCACACATCAGTCTGTATGACTGAGCTTTCCTATCTGCCTTTCCTCTGTAGACTCTTCTATTTTGATAATATAACAAATTAAATGATACGATGTTACAGATTGGAGCTGTCTTACTCTGTAAGTAGGATCCTAATGCACTTTTGTCTTTGGTGAATTATTGGCAGGTGTTGCACAACAGCCATAAGTAGTTGACCAAATGCATTTTGTCTCTGACTTAGGTGGTGTTGAGAGTCCATTTTCCAGACCGTCATGTGTTACAGGGGTTCTTCCATCCCAGTGAAACTGGTAAGAGCAATCTCCACTTCAGTCTGTGTAGTGGCGTGCAACCTCTCTCTTAGTTGCATGGTAAAAGAGAATGGCTCCAAACAGACCTTTCTGCTGTCCAGGGAAGTAATACTGCTCTGAAAAAGCAGCAGTAGCTAGTTACACTGTCCTTACAGGGCCTCTAAACGGGATGAGAAAAGAATTTGGTATAATTAACTTGGTTAAGGGGAGTTTATTTCCAGGACTACTTAGAGACTGCCAGCCTACTGGATTGCAAAATATTTGTCCTCAGGAAACTGTCCCACTTGATGTCCCATTGTTTGTGTCCAAATGGTGTGTTACTGAATTCGGTCACTTCCTCTATGTTAATGCATAAAAAGTTTTGGGGAAACCCCAAAACCTCCACCTTTGTGAATCCAAAACAAAACAACAACAGCAGAAAGAAAAAAAAAGAAAAAAAGAAAAAGCAGCTTTACCTACCGTAATAAGAGTAACAGAAGATGAACTTTCTGCCTCCATCGGTTCACAAAAGGCAGCCAGACCATGCGCCAAGTAGCTCTTATTGTTGTTAATGGAGATGCTTTTATTCTCAGCTGGCAGTGATGGTTACCCACACAATTTTTTGGATACTTTTGTATGGAACAAGAATTAATAACTAGTTACCAGAGTCTCACCTGCCTGGTCTCTGCAAATCTTGCAGCTGCTGTTGGATTTCCTAGTAAGAACTTAACAGGCATCCTTAGATTTTGCTGTGGGACCAGCATGTCTAAGTTGTGCGTGTTTGTTTGCTTGTTTGTTTTCCAAGATATTTGTAGTAGTGACAGCGTCCTTTTGAGGAAATGACAATCTACAGACATTGTAGAGGGCAGTTTGGCTGTTACAGAATTGTTGTCTAACATCTGAAGAAACAAACATGATTCAGCAAACCTTTCTCTCCTTTTTTTGCAGTTGGCATTTTGAGACACTTTGTAAGAAGCCACCTTGCAGATGCAGACTTGCCATTTTACTTGTGTGAGTGTGCTGTTGGTAATATTTGACCTTACTTTACAAGGCCTATTCCTAGTTGTGGTGCATGTGGGATCTTGTGATGCCATGAGGTGTGGCTTGGGGAGGAATTCTTTTCCCTAAGTACAGCCTCAGAGTGCAAAGACGTAACCTGCTCACCGCCTAATAAGAAGCCTGTGTAGGCAGCGTGAACGTGTTGCTCCTTTCAAGAGCAGCGATCGCTCCCATACCTGCTGTATTTATTGTTTTGGCTGCCGGGTGGTCCTGTTTTGTAACTTGTTTTTTAACTTCAGTTATTGCACCTCCCAGAATCGTCCTGAACGATGAAAGTCTGACGCTCTTTGAGGTAAGGACACACACGTGTGCTCTGTGACTCTCTGACTTGCTGCTCCCCTTCACCCTGCCATATGCTTTAGTTACTTTTAAAAGAAGCTGTTGAATGTTATCCCTGTAGGCATCTGCTTAGCCAAGACTAATGGAACCAGGTGTTTTGGAGCATAAGCTCCTCACCAGAAGAGGTCCACCTTGTGCAACAATATGCACTGGTCTATTGTGGCAGGGTTGTGAGGTTTGCATTGTTTCCTACGTATGTGCTTTATGGAACCTGTGCTGTATTTAACCTTGTCAGATAATTACAAGGGCTGAGCCAATGTGAGTTTGCTCTCTCTGTAGTGGGAGTAGTACAGCAGGAGATGTGAGGCTGGATTTGGATAGATAACTGTTTTCAATTTCTGCAGGAGGAGCTAGAGGCCATATTAGACTAAAATCTGACCTTTTTGATAATCGCTGTGTGAGAAATTATTTTAAGCCAGCTTGTACGTTGAGGAATATGTACTCTTTATGTGTAACTTTTCTCAAGGCCTGAAATTTAATTTTTCAAATCCAGATTCCTGGAGATTTTTCGCAAATGTCAGGTAAGGTGGTCTGGAAGTCTCTGGCCAGAGACTTTTGGCTGTGTAAATCACATACGTATTAGGAGACCAATCTAGTCTTTGCCCCCAACTTACCCTGTTTAAAAGGTACTGTCATTCAGAACTTCATCGACATTTGTAAAGCGATGCGTTGAAGATCACTTGCTTGACTTGCAGGTCAGGTGGACTGCAGTGAGAGTTTTGCTTTATGCCCCTGAGAGAGCAGGAGTGGGGCAGTAAGACTGGTGGAGAAAGGGACTTCTCATGCAGCATGATGAATTAGGTAGGGATTAGCATGCCTCTGAAGTTGTTTGTAATAGAGCTTTCCAAACTCCACAACTTCCTGACCAGGCCATGTGAAAGAGATAGACATGCAGCTGCTTTTAGACTATTGAATGTTCAGGGAAGCAAAGTGTTCACAGTGTGAAGTCTCTCCCCTCCCTATTACCCTGTTAAGAATTCTTCGCTGAAATGTGAAGTTTTGGGAGTGGTTTTGTTGATGTTGGAGTTCCTTGTATTGTCACCACGCTTGTGACATGTTTAGCTTCCTAGGGAGTCCCGAGCTTCTCGGGGATCACAGCCCTGTTTGATTCTGTGGTTCAGGAACTGCTGTGCAGTAGCTCTTGGCCTCCACCCAGCTTTGCATCCCGAGCCTTCCTGCTGCCTGCTTGACCATGTGCAGTGTGCGTGGCTGTGCTTCTCCCACTGACAGGAATGGGACAGTGTGTGTGTTGGTGAGACATGTCATTGTAAATGGGGAGAACAATGATTTTTCTGTTCAAAGCCATTTTGTGTATTTTAATAATGCAAACACCGAGGGAAAGTGCTTTGTGTCTTTGAGCCAGGAGATTTTGCCATCCAGGCATGAAGCAGTTCTCCCAGCTTCCTCTGACTTGTGCCATCTCACCCACATCTGCCACCTAAAACACTGTCTCAAGGCACGCATGTTTGGAAAACATTCAGAGGAACAGCAGATAATGAGAAATGTTCTGTACTTGTTTTTTTTCTTTAAAAAAATTAAAAATAATTACTTAAAATCAAATTATATTCAGGGAATCCTTGACTGCAGGACCCTAGGGCGTTGGAAATGAGTACATGATTTGACCCAAATGCTTGAGGCTAGCAACACTGGTCTAATTGAGGTGAGCAGAGTAGAGGTTTAGCAGTAAGGGAACACACATGTCACTGGATTGGCAAGAAACAGCAGGGAAATTGATTTGTTTGAGGAGCAAAGAAATTCTTGTATGTTCAGGGGGAGAAGGGAGAAGGCAGCAAGGGGCTGAGGCGATGTGAAAGGATAAAATGAGGGAAAAGGAAGAAAGAAATGTATGTCTGGACAGGGTTGTGTTCCACTGTCTATTTAGAGTTTTAGATTTTGGAGCAATGTCTTCTGCTCTGCCAGGACTGTGTGCTGGGGGAAGGGCACACGAGCATGTGCATTAAAGCCTTGAAGTTGTTTGATGCGGCTGGGTATAAAATGGCAATTGTGTAAAGCGGGTTTGCAGATTGGAAGAGCTGCGTTTCCATGCCGGTGGCCATGTAGGCTGCATCCCTTGCCTGGGGGCCCTTCAGCCCTTTCAGGTCACAGTCTGTTATGGCAGGAACGATTCTGTGTGTTTATAAACATTTTATTTGGATGAAGCATCAAACAAGAAAAAAACAATTCTTGCTGAGAATTTGTCATACCATTCTGGTTACCCGTACTGCTTGTCAGAGACCACAGTGCTCTAACTTACTAGGATGGTGTCTCACCCCAGTTTAGATCGGATGATTCAGGGTGAAGCTTTGTGCCCTGTTACCGGTGTAAATCTTTTTTCATCTTTAACTTTCACCTTGAGTCAGTGAAGGCCCCGTGCTGTAATGTCTTCTGCTTGGATAGGCTCTCCCTTCTTTTGCTGTGGATCTACATGCTTGGCAGGGGCTGAAGGGGGCTTTCTTCTCTGAGAAGAAATGGGTGCGGAAGCTGCTCTGGATTTCGTGTCCCTGGCAACTGTGTTATTGTTGGATGCCCTTTTTATAGGCGGCTGTTACTGATCGGGCTGCTTTGCCTGAGCCTCAGTGCTCTCAGTAAAAATGACATTGGCCCAGACCAGGAGCAGGAAAGGTGATATTTCTGGTGTAGGGCCAGGTGGGGCAGTGCTGGGGACAGGACATGTTCTCTAACATTGCTTTCCAAGCTGTGAAATCTTCAGTCTGGGAAGAAGTTTGCGTGGGTCAGTATCCACATTCGCCGCAGGGCTGAGAGCTGCAGAGCGGGCTGTGGTGCCTGGTCCTGGACCAGATGGAGTCAGGCTCTGTATGGGTGGGTTAGGTGAAGACTTTACCCTTTTTAGGCATCATGTGGTCTGTGAAAGGTAAAATTTTTGTACTTTTGTCAGAGATCCCCTTCCGTTCCATTATCTGGAAGGAAAGAGATGAAAAGGCAGAATCAAAAGGATTTTCTAGAAACTCACAATCTTTGTTGAGACTGTCAGAGGCAGAGCCTGCTTGAGCCCAGGCACAGTATTCTACACGTTGACCACTGCCAGCCTGAATGTTTTAGGAACCTACTGTCATGGAGACTGCAAGATTTCTGATGGTGTCACAACCCTACCTTCTGATAGGGTAGAGGGTAGAGTTGCTGCTTCTGTGATATACCTGGGAGTTGGTTGTTTGGGATGGCTTGTTCAACGTCAGACATGAATCATTGAGTTGCACCTAGCTTTCCCAAGTCTGAAGTCAGCAGTAAGCTATCCTCCGCTCTGGTGCTCTCTATAAGAAAAAGTGGATGGTGTCTGAGGCAGTAATGTGAGCATGTTCGAGCAGTCACATATTTATAACTGACTGAAATTTGTGATGGAGCCAAAAACAGGAGCCACCGCAGATGGTGGAGTACCATATTATCAACACTTTAGCGCTCTCTCCACCCTCTCACTCCATTCAAGCTGATAAGATTGGAACCACATTCATTAAATCTGATCACTTACAAGGAAGGGAGAACCTTTACGCCGCGAGCAAAACCAGGAAAAAAGACAAATGTTGTCAACTTGTTTGCCAAGATACTTGGGCTAGAAGAACTGTCTGAAGTGAATTCTCCCAAAATATCTGTGTATTTACAGTGTAGTGAACACACAGATTGGCAGCAGTGTGGAGTTTTTGGAACCCATAAAGACTTCAAGGCATTGCTTTGATTTTTTTGTTATTATTGGTTTTGCTGGCTGCCTTATCCTCATGTCCCTTGAAGTGTTTTATAACGTTCTGCTCTCCAGAACTGATCAGCTGCAGGCTTCTCTGCTGAGCGCTTGGCTTTGAGTTCCTTATAGCTCTACTTGCTTGTTTGTGTTTTTCTAGACTAGCTGAGCTTTTCAGGGTTGCTTCTTTCTCCTCCCAGAAACAAATGCTTGTGTAGTGTATATCTAGGGTGCGTTAGTGGAAAAAATCATTGATTGTTGAGTTAATACCAGGAAAGAGTTAGCAGAGGGTAAGAATACCAGCCACTGGAAAAGTCAAGGCAGCAAAAAGGGCAGGAGGCCATCGTCTGTCTTCAGAAGAGCTAAAGGAATCCACAGGCTTCCACATAAATATTTAGATCTTCTAATCAGATCTTAGAGTGCACTGAGTGTTTCCTCTGGCATGTGCTGTGGGGCAGAAATCCAGAGGAGCTGTTTATTCCTTTCTTTGCCTTTGGTTTTGTTTCCATATCCTACTTGTTAATGACAGTTTGGGCAATACATCTGGCATGCTTATTCAGTGGAGCCAGCTACAAATTGAGCAGTGTGAAGCCTTCTCTGCTTTTGGCAAGAGTCTAAATGCGATTTCAGAAAAAATTACTTCATCAGAGTCAGTCCGTCGGAGGTATTTCCAGTGGCAGGCCTTGTGTTTTTTCCACTCACTAGTAAAGAAAATTGCAATTAATAATGAAATTCATCCAGCCCAGAGGATGGCATTCACCTTCCTGAAGTCTTATCCCTTTACTTATCCATTCGGGATCTTCTTGTCTGACTAGATTTTGTAGCAATCTCGCTTTCGGTTTGTCCTGTGAGGTCTGTTAACCGTGCTTGCCAAGGCTGTCCATACTTGATTCTTACCGTGACTTTGTGTGAGGCGAGGCACATCAGTCTGGATGAGGCCCTTTCCTTGTACGGCTGCATTTCGAGTGGAAATTCAGCTCAAAAATTTTCTCTCTTCTACTGTCAGTTTTGGAGGCCAGATCTTTCTGATCTCAGCTCAAGGACTCAAAGAATGCGCTTTAGACCTGGATTCCTTCTTAAGTAGCCTTCTCAAAATAGTGCTTTCAAATCTTATCTTTGCCTTATGAATTTTAAATGTCCTCTGCTGTAGCTGGATCAGACCTCCTCCGTACTGGCTGCAGATTCAACAGTTGCAGTCCACATTGAGCAGCTTTGTTCTCAGGTTATAAACATGAACCACTTAGTCCGTTTGCCCCTTTCACCACGACTGTAGTGTTTATTTCTGTTTCAACGATGCTTTGCAGTCTTGCTGGAGAAGCTTTTGATCCACCGGCTTTCCGGTTGAATTTTCCAAGAGCTAGTTTATGTGTTTGGGGTGTGTGTACTATGCAGTATTTCATGTTGGTAGCTTAGGTTTCTCCTTCCATGCGCGTGTTCCTTTGAAGTGCTTATTTTTTTATTCATCTTCTAACATCAAACTAACAGCAAACCTGTGGCACTCTAATCTCTTCAGATCATGTAACGGAAAGAATGCTTCTCCTTCTGGCAGCTGCAAGTTCCCCTTAGACAGCAGTGTCTGCCTGGGCTGAAAGCATCACTCTGTCAGTGAGCAGAATCACTGCGTGGTAGTAATACGTGTGTTCTGCAGTATTCTATTCCAGGATTTTCTGAATGCGTATGTCTGGAGATACCTAGCGAAGGAGGAAGTACTGAGATGTTGTTTGGGGAGAGTCGTGTCTGAAATCTGTTCAGTGCTCTAGAGAACAAGTTACTAAAACATGCAGTAAAACAGAGCAGAAATGTTCCTCTTGTGTATCGCAGCAGGATTCACAGGGGAATGTTGTTCTAGTGTAGATATTTTTACCATGGAATGCAAGATGCAGTCGCCCCAGTGCACCACTCCACAGCCAAGATGCCCTGCTGTCATAAACCAAGATCACCACTATGGTGTCTGAGTAACTGCATGTTGCCTGTCTGAAATAAAACTTTGAGTTACTCAGCTCCATAGTTTCAGAGTAAATGTGGCTTTATGAGTAACAGGCTGTTCTTCAGATTTTAGAAATGCAAAGTGTTCATTTAAACTTCTACGACTGTAACTAAGTAAATTGATGAAGCTGTTATTTAGATTTTTTTCTTTTAATCTGAGGAGTTGGTAATTTGAAATGATACTCCTTAATTGGGGAGAACAGTAAGCAGGGCATTGGCTTCCTCCACTTCTTGCCTCATCAGTGACTTTCTGATCCCTTCAGAAGAAAGCTGTCCTATGATTAAGGCCTTGGATGGGACTCTGGAGACTTATGTTCTTAGCTCTTGTTTCTGCTACTGCCATCCTGTATGACCTCGAGTAAGTTATTTAATCTTTTTGTACAGAAGAAAACCTGAGACCTAAAGAAAAAACCCACAGAACCAAACCCTCATACTTTCTTACATTTTCATTTATATTGCCTGTTGCTGCTCATTCCGTATATGTAATTGCAAAGTTGAACACCATTTACAATTGAATTTTTAGGTGCTGTTGCAATAAAAATAATTATCTAACTGTATCGTGTATATATGCCTTGCCCAGCGTGATTTGAACATTAGAGCTCCCTAGATGAGTAGCACCTGTTTTCCCAGTCAGAATGGCATTGTGTCATTGGCTGGAAATCAAAGCAAGAAGGAGGAGAAGTGGTGGATATTTGAGCATAGTAGCTAGCTGTTGACTCATTCATATTGTAGTAATGCTTCAGATAAAACTGAACAGAGTTTTTTGAATATTTGTTTCAAACAGCCTGTGATTCGATAGGTTTCTAAATCTGTGTTGATTCACAAATACTCTTACAAGGATCCTATGCAGTGAGGTTAAGAACAGCAGAGTGTTTCTTCTGTCAGCGTTGATGAATGCATTAGAACAACTGCAAATGAGGAAATAGCAGCTGGCTTGAGAATATAGTTTTCAGGTAAGGATCTGCCCAGTATTTGATCCTTAGTCTTAGAGAATACTAAAGGCTCCAAATTTGAGGTTATATGTTTTCCTGGATGGCAGCTACTAAAGCCTTCTCATCTTTATGCCAAGACATTCTTTGGCCAGTGGGATCATTCCACTGGCTTTTTTTTTTTTTTTTTAATTTAAAAAAAAAGTATAATCAGTGCTGATGGAAATCCTTTTGTTTTACAGAAAAATCTCAGACAGTGTTATGTCCTGCCAGTGACTGGCTGGAGAATTCCTGGGGTGATCAGTGAGATGTAGCTCACTGCCTTCTTTACTGAAGCCCCAGTAAGTGCTGAAATTGGGATGGTACCTGCGAATTCTGCGCAAAGAAAGCCAGAGGAAGGGTTGTATGAATGAGCCAGTAGTCTATTTGAATTGAAGAAAATGAACTTAATAGATATAAATTTGGCAAGAAGAGACTCAGTGTTGGCTGACCACTAGGAAAGGATACGGATGCAGGGAAATGAGCCATGGGAAGGAGGTTGCATTCTGTATACTTGTGAGTTTCTTTCAATTAAAAGATTTTGAACTGAAACATTTGGACTGATGTCTTGCCAGCAGTGGGAAATGGTTGTGGACGTGGACCTAAAACTTAGAGCTACGGTTATTTGTCAACCTGTGAGTAAATAGGGTAGAGCTTTATATTGGGGCATATTCTGTCTGTGTTTGTGTGGTTGAGTGTGTCTGTCCAGCTCTTGATCTGTGTTTCTCCCTCTGTTTCTCTTTGTGCCTCATGCAGGCCCTGCCATGAATTTTCTCTGACCCCTTGGGGCCATTCCCACATGAAGCTTTGATGTGTGTGCCCAGAGCTTGATTGACAAGGAAGTTTCGGTGGCAGCAGCAGGGAAACGAAGAAAAAAGGGCAGGGCTTTGAACTAAAGAGCTTTGAGCTCTGAGATGCTGTGCTTACTTATCTCCTTCAGAATGTTAATTATTTACCAAGATAATTGGTCAGGAGGGGAAAAAAAGAGAGGGGAGGTTATTAAAAAATTCCAACACTAACACGCTACAAAACCCTCATTTTCCAACTTGCAGCTGGCATGAAAAGGATGTTGTGTGTAAAAGGGCTTGAGTGTATGTGTGTTGGGGGGGGCTTTTTAAGGCACCCATTTCCTAAATAGAGGGAACCCTTCAGACGAATGCAGCGGAAACATCAAAGCTCTTGCAAGAGCTTTCTCCGGGGTTTCTAAACTGTGTCTGGTACTTTTTAATTAAAAAAGTTTATGGAGAGCTGTCTTTGTGACTGGAGCAGGCAACCTTACGCCCTGTTGACTGAGGAATGAAATGTTAAAAGACCTAATAAATAATGATTTCTGCTAAAATGTCAGTTCAAGGATGTGAAGATGCCTGGCTGCTTTAGCGGGAGCTGAAACTTTGAATAGGCTGATGAATGTCTCCTGCTTCAGTCTAGCCTGACGTAGGCCATGCTGTATGTGAAAGTCTCCTATAGCCTTTGGATTAATGTAAAAAAAATTGTACTACCACATACTTATTTACAGTTTGTAGTTGGGAAGATAGGTGAAGCTGTTTCATTTTGCCTCTGGTTAATACAGTTTTATTAGTTTCTGTATTAACTAGCAATCCACAGACTCCTCCATGAAGATCAGGGTTCCTTTGAGTTCTCGTAGTTGCTGTGCTGGGTCAGGTCCAAGGACTGTGATTCCAGTATCCTGACGGTGCTGATGGTGGCAACAGAGGTTCAGGAGAACTCAAGAGCTGGAAGCCTGCCCTGCACAGTTCCTGAGTATGCATTAGTGCTGCGAAGAGGGACAGTTGCCTGCTTTTATCTATTTATTTATTTGTTGGATCAAAGGGAGACATTTAGTGGTATTGTTTTGCCAGGGTAAATGAAGACCATTAATCAACATCTTCTGCAGAGTTCCTGGCTATGATAGTACCTAACACTTTTACACTATGATGATTTGGTTTCTTCACCTGTCTCTTAGTATGAGGCTTTCTGAAAGCTTAAAATACTCGTTTCAGCTGGTTTTTATTTGTTTGGGTTTTTTTAATGTAGTATCGTACCGACCTGTTAATTCTGGAAATAAGGATGATGTTTTTCCTTCAGAATTTCTACTCATACAGCTGGTTACACCATATCGTATTAATCTTCCGCATATCCCCTTCAAACCCTTTAAAAAAGACAAGCCTGTGCTTGCAGCAGTGTCTGTTTTTAGCACAAAGCTTAATAATTTTGAATCTCTTGCTCTGCAGTCCCTTGAGAACACTTGGATGTACCATCTCAACATGGTGATGTAGTGCTTTGTAATCTATCAGTTGCAGCAGCAGTTTTTCTACTGCTTCAGGACAGAGGAAAACAAATGGCGGGTCATCAGCACAGTGAGCACTTGGCTGCACGAGTCTTGTCGTCTGTGTGTAGTGGAATAGATCATAGACTTTTGCTTCATGTCTTGCTCTTCAGTGCCCTGTGCTCTACACAAGTTAAGCCTTTTCTGAAATGTAGATGGTTCAGTGACCGCAGCTTGAACTCTGTGAATTTGTCTGTAGTTGTCTAACTTGTCTCTAATGGTCACAGTGAACTGTGAAATCATCTGTAATCAGTGATCTCTTCTTTTTCCCTTTTGCTGCAGGCTAAACTCTTTCCAACTGCTGTCATTCATTTTGGGTCTGAGGAGTGCAGGGGTGAGTGAATTTCCTCTCTTCTGCAAGCTGTATAGCTTCTGTAGTAGCCCCAGAAGAATTACATCCTTACATCCGGCGTTTTTCCAGGAAAAGATAATGCAGTCCTTGAGAGTGCTGGTAAATGTTCCTATTCCGAATGGCTGAAGCTCCTCAGAGCTACCTTGGCCAGTTAACATGAGCACAAATGTGAACAGTACTTTTGTTACGAGATTTATTAGGCTATGGAGTGGGCATTGGGGATGAGAGTGGTAGAAGAATGAGCACAAGAATGGTAGAAGAATGATTCTGTAGAAGGAAATCCCGTTGTTCAAAATGGTTAGACGAATGACTGTGCATCACTTCTACCGACCTCCTGTTGTGATGGCCTGGCTGGGAATGGGAAAACACGTCTGAATCTCTGATTCCTTGACACCTCTTGTTTATGCTTAGAATCTCTTTCTCTCAGAAACTAAGCATGCTCTGGCTTCAGGGGAAAGTTTCTGAGAGTTTCTGCAGTGAGAACTGAAAGAAGATGCCAAGATCTTGAGGTTTGAATGATGAAATTGGGCATCTTGAGTTGTGAAAGACACAGTCATAGTTTAAGTGTCCCATGTTAGCTGGTGGAAGGTGATGGAGATTTACTGTAGCATACAGCAGGTATTTCCTAAGCCACGGGCTGTGTGATTCTGTGGTGATTGATGTTTCTGTGTTACTAAACAAGTGTTTGGGTTTCATTTTTAAACAGATTGTTACCTGAAATCAGACCTGCTGAACTCTGCAGTTTCCCCTTCTGCAGCGGATTTATTAGTAGCCAGGTAAGTTGGGACCGTATAAAGTTGTAAATGAGTGAGTATTTCAGGGATCAGAAGTGTGAAATGAGCCCATCTTGCTACAAAGAAACGTGTACTGAAGATACAAAGACTTAATTTTCACTTGAAGTAGTCATATTGTCGTACTTGACTTCATAGCTTTGAGTCCTTCTTTGCAAAGTAGGATTTCAGCGACTAAATCACGTGAATCCTAGTGCATTTATCACGAAAAAGAGCCTTTTCAGTCTGACTTTAGAAGTTTAAAGGTGATGGTGATACAAGGGGCTATTATGAAAAAAATTAAGCTTAATTCTACTTGCTTATTTTCTTCCTCAGATGTTTGTCCAAACCATTAGTTCCTTCTGCTTCATCATCTTCAGAATCAACAGCTCCATCCCTACCTGAACCAGAAGTGGGAAGGGACAACAAGGCCATTGAGCAGCCAGAACCAGCCAGGGTGCACGAGGCTCCGCAGGTGTTGAGAAGGGCCCCTGGGAAAATACCGAAGTGGCTGAAGCTGCCAGGTATCATGAAAGAGGAGAGCTCTTCTCATTCTGAGCTTGCCAGAAAGGCACGCTCCTCTGTGCCAGATGTGTTGGATGCTGGCAGTATTCTTGAAGATGTCCAAGTAGTACGGCTTGTAGGACATTTTGGTTCAGTACTTCTCACTCACAAATCGGTTTGTGACTTAAAGCTCGGTGTTCACTGTAGAAGTATCTGAATGCAGGCACTGGGCATTGTGGAGTCATCTCTAATTGATATGGTTGCAGCGTTCTTGAACATGTTCTGGGCTTAATTCGTTGAGTTCTTCACTATGCCCATGTAGTTCAAATACTAATAGTTATGATATTCTACATACCAAGGGCCCATGTGACCTGTTAAATCACTGTCATTATTCTTTGTTTGCTGGTATAGTCTGTGTTAGTACTTTTCATTTTCTTCATCACTGCAAAATGGCAGTGGTTTTCCACAGTTAAGATTACAACCAAGTTTCCATAGTGATTTTTTTCTTGGTTTATCCTGATCAGAAAACTGACCTTGTTTTTAGTCTCAGAGCCAATAGCTTACGTGTGGTTTTATATGAGAATTCATACAAACTGTGAAGTAACTAAAAAAAAGGTTTCCCGAGTTATACAATTGGCAATATTCACTTTTTGATGCAGTGGCAAATAGGAGAGAAGGAAAAAAGAAAGGGAAAAACAAAACATTCACTCAACTCCCTTAACAGCGGTAAACCAAAGAATTATATGGAATTTCCTGGCTAATAATGCTAAATGTTAATGTCCTGAATGAGAATTTTAGCATTTGATTCTGGAAGATACTCTGAGGCCATCAGCTTCAGCAAGTATAGCATGGTTTAGTGTTTTAATGCTCTTATGTTTATTTTTCAGGTGGGAAGAGGTGAAACGTTCCGGGCTGCTGGATCAGTGAGCCGTCAGCCGTGCCCCTTTCCTGATGAACTTGTTCAGAATGTGTAAGAAATTGTTGGTGGCCCTGGAGAGTTATAAATAGAAAATTGTTACTTCAGATGCTGGTTTCACCGTTTGGAGGAGTTGAAGGCCTGTTTGTGGTCTTTGTGACTATAGAAGCAAAGTTAGAAGTTAAGTTTAAGGTTTCTTGCATGCAAATAATATGAATAGAGAATTAAAGGGGAAATAATTCCTATATACTTTCTGTGAAGGACTTTGTTTCTATCCATATTTTTAAATTCAGATTTTCCCTGTTCTGCCTTTAGAGGTAACTTGAGTCTAGTTGCCTGCATTCTTGCACTGAGATAACAATCCGATCCAGTTTTACCTGTAGCTGAATGCTGCCTGGAACAAGACTTCTCTCTGCTTCTTGTGGGCTGGGGTTAGTGCTGCTGATAGTTCTGGGCTTAGATGGATGGAAAGTGAGTAAAGAGGAAGCACTTAGGTAAAAAAAAAAAAGGGGAAAAACAGTTCAAATAGGTGTTTCCTGTGAAGCTCTTGGTCTGCTGCATTTGGGTTGTTTTCAGTTGCCAGAATCTCATCAAGAAAGAACACAGGTATCTGTGGGGTTTTTCACTACATACAATTAATATCAGTAATTAGTGTTACAGTGAGAAAAAAAAACATCCAGTGAAAGGGTCTCTTCAGGTGACCTTCGATCTACAGACTCCTGTGGTCCGAGTGTTTCCGCAGCAGAGCGGCTGTTCTCTGCGCTGCAGAGAGTGCCCAGAGGGAAGCCCGTGTCCAGCTGCCTCCTGCAGGTGTTGTGTGGGGATGGACGTTGTTGGCTGGAGCTGCGCTTACGCTGGACATGACTCCGTGGTGCTGCAGTAGCCATAGTGCTTGTTTTATTTGAAGTCTTCTCCATGGAGCGGTGATTTCTAATGGGCAGCTGGGGTTCTGTGCTACAGTAATAACATGTTTTTCATTTTCCCTGTATAGACAATAGTTCCCTGAACTACATGTGCATCTGCACAATTTGTAGATGTAATAAAGCAGAGTGGCCATAGGAGGCTTTTTCGTTAGTCTCTTTGATAGTGTGTCTTCCCGCAGTACTCAGTTTCTCTGTCAGTTCACAGGAACCTGCTCCCTTTTCAATGGGCTTGTCATGCCTCATTCCCTTCCATTTTTTTTCAACAAAGCAAAACAGAGCTTTGTACCATCTGAATGAACTTCAAAGTGGCTAGAAAGGGCACCCAGGGTTCCTGGCACTTGTCATTGTCTCCCAGCCTGGCCAACGTTTCCCTTCAGGTCTAATTACTTCCAAATGCTCCCAGATGCTTTGAAGAAACTCAGAGGGAGGGGGAGGCATGAAAGAAAGGTGGAAGAGGAAAAAGGAAACAAAGTGGAGGGAGCAGAATGCTGTAGCAAAAATATTGATAGATTTCTAGTATGTCACCCAAACACAAACAGGGAATGCGTGCGGCCGCTGGCAGCAGGGAATGCAAGAGCACTATGTAGAGCTGCTGCTCTGAATCCTCACTGTGGAAAGCAAGCCCTTCTGGCACTTGACAGACTGTAAAAGACATTACAGCAAAACAAAAATATTAATGTTTACAGTTTATTACTTTAACGGATTAAGGGTGGGCCGAGCCTACGCTCCATGGGACTGTCTGCTCAGGTGCTATGTCAGGCTTATTCGTTTCGCAGGAGTCAAAGGTAGACCGTAGCCACTGCTGCTGTGTTGAGTTTATTCAGGATACACCAGGGGACAGCTAATAGCCGTAGCTTATGATGGGTGATGACAATACTTGTGCTTGTGTTGCAGATTCGCGGGCTTAGAATAAGCAGAAGCAGTCTGGTTGGTAGGAAGTTGTGGCGCGCTTTGAGATGTGCTAGTCTTTATTTTTTGAAGACCACAGGCAACATCAGGTAGTACTGATTGGTTTAGCTACTTTGAGTCCACCTTAACTATCACCTGACACAAGGAGCAATATCATTATTACAGGGGCAGTTTAAGGTTAAGTACAGGGATTAGGAGGTTTACACTGCTGTGTGCATTACCTGTGTCCGTCCTGCCCGTGCTCGTCCCCTGCGTAACTCAGCCGTGCATCAAAACAAAATAATCTACTTAATTCAGGAGAATGAAAAACTGGAACCCTCAACAGCTAGACCAGAGCTCTTATTCCCCTTTCTCTATGCACAGAGTTAGTTTTAGCTGATGCTGCTATTAAAATAGTGCTTCACTACTGACATTCACATCAGCAATCCTGTTCCGTCAGGAATGCTGGTGTGCAGACCAGCTCAGGGAGGTGAACTGGAGCCTTTTTAGGAGAGAGGCTTGGAGAGACCTTTGTGTCAGTAGGAGTCAGAATGGGGGGAGAACTGAGGATGTGAAATCTGGAAAAGGGAAGAAAGTAGGAATGAATTCTTGAAGCGGGTCAAGATGCCCCAGAATTTAAAACTGCAGGTTCTTCACTAGTAAGATCGTGACTACAAGATTCTTACCCTGCCACAGAACAATACGTGCAGGTACTTGATGAACTGCATCTATTTCAATATCACCTCTGCTACTGTAGCTGAACTCATCCCTGGGGTTTTGGAGCGTTCAAAGGTGGTATTACTTGCCTTTTTTTTTTTGCTATTCCTTTTTTCCCCCTCCTCTTTTTTACCATATGGTTGTGAGGCTGAAGGCTGAACTAGGTCAGTCCCTTCATTGGTTTCGTTTTACAGCTGCACAAACAGTTGTCTTGGCAAAGAGGCTGCAGTGCAGAGGGATGGGGCACTGCTGGAGCTGGTACTGTCATCAGAAAGAATGTCTATTAAATTGTGGGTTTAGTTGAAGTCTCCAAGTGTCTGGTGTCCTGAGTGATGACCTTGGTAGCTCTTGGCTGAGTAGTGACCTACTGAGCCTCTGTGTGCTACAGCTGTCAGTGGGGGGAAGATGCTATTACTAACCGTACGGACTAGAGGTAGCCAACAAGAGAGGGTGCAATCCTCAGGATGCGCTCGTGTCAGCTGCTTCTCATGCAGCCGGCTCTGTACTTCCCCACAAAGCCAGCTCAGTTGTGCGGGTCCTGCCTACATGTGTACGGTTTCTTATTTCACAGCTTCCCCCCCAGCCCCCCCGCTGGCTGAGGGGCCAGGCTGTCCCATGATGTGGGATTTTCACACATGCTGTTTGTTATTCTGTCCTTTTTCCTTTCGTCCTACAGAGATTTAGAGAAGAGGGTGGGTGAGGGGGGAACTTTGCAAGTCTTTGAAGCAACTTGACTTTCGATGATTAATTGCAGCGAAGAGCCTACGCAAGGGAGGGAGACTGTTTTAATTTATTGATGTTTCTTTGTGAGAACAAATTTATAGCAGAGGGAAGCACATTCTGAGAAGAATATCAAATGGTTAAAAGGTTCCAAGCATTCTTTGATGTCACAGCCCTGGAGAAACACTGGAAGGTAGTGAAGGACAGACACTGTTTATTTATAAAATAAAGATCAGTTACCTGCTTTTGGCAAGAGCCTGCGACTGAGCTCCTGTTAACAACCTATTCATTAGGCAGGCTTGGAGCCGGACCTTAAGTTTCTGCCACAGCTGCCTGCTGAGGTGAAGAGTCTGAAGCCTGGATGACATTTCCCACCATTAAGCCTTTCCGTGCATCTCTGTGAAGCGGCAGCCGTTTCTCACGTCAGCGGAGAAAGCCAACAGCATCTTACTGTGCTGTGGACTACAGGCTCCTGCTAACGGAGGGAGGCGGCAGGAGGGACACGAGTCACACGCTCAGCTGACCAAGTGCATGGCAGATGCTTTTCAAAAATACCCTCTGACAGCATAGTTGCCTAGGGCTTTGTTGTGCTTGGTAAGGGAGAGGAAACAGAAGCAAAATGGGAGGGAAAGAACAAGTTGAAACTGTTCTTTCTAGAGCTCGACCCTGATGATGGACCCAGATGTTCAGTCAGGTCAGGATTTTCTGCTGGCAAGCCACGTGCGCCTCGTGAGGCCTCTAGAAATCTAGAAGCTGTAAGGAGAGAGCAGCACGTCAGTCAGCACATCTGCTGGGTCCCCAAAATATCTCCCAGAAGGAAGAGGATTAAGCTGCTTCAGCCACATCCTCATCCTGCTCAACTGCAGCTTCCAGTCACGTACCAGCTGCGGCAGCACTTTCTCCACATGCTCGATGTCCACTTTCTCCAGGTCCTCCGCCTGTGCCTGCCGCGCTGCCCGTGCTGCTGCTTCTGCGTGAGGAGAGGGTGGTCAGAGGGGTCTGGGATCCCCGCAGGAGGCCGGTCACCGGCTCAGGGCTGAGGACGGGGCGTGGGGGGTCTCTCCTCCAGCCGGTACCGAGCCCCGGACCCTGGCCCGGCCCCGGAGGCGAGTTCTGCGGCTCACCTCGCACAAAGACCTTCAGCATCTCCGCCATCAGCAGCTGCGCGTCACCCTGGACTGCAAAGACAAAGCGCTGAGGGGGAGCGGGGCCCGGCCCGGCCCGGCCCGCCCGGCGCGGCCGCCGCGGTACCTCGAGTGCGGCCGTCCCGAAAGTGCAGCCGGAGCAGCCGCTCCACGGTGTCCTGAGGGGAGAGAGAGCGGAGAGGGGAGCGGTGATGAGAGGG
>WEIS01020938.1:14826-31172 GCA_013389965.1 Todus mexicanus | reverse complement strand
CACACACACACACACACACGTGTACCTTCAGGTTTGTTGCACCCTGCCCTGATCTCTGCCCTGACTACAACTGGACAGTGTCATTCCCAACTCCTGTCAGTCTGGAGTGCTTTGCAGGCCTTGTGCAGGGACTAGAGGTCACAGCCCCGTGGCTTTTGGAGAGTGGGAACTGTAATTGGAATCTCTGGAACCAAACCTGTGGGTGAAGATGATGTACTTGGAGCAGAACAGTTCTTAGTGGAGGAGGGAGTGGGTTCATTCCTATTCGTGGATGCTGTTGACACGCTTGATGCCAGATTCTGACTTAACTTCACGCTTGCTTTGTCCTTAGTAAAGAATTTTGCCAGAATTTCCTTCAGGAAAACGTGGCTCTTGGCGCCAGTTCTTTCTCAGCTGCAGGTTGTGGAAGGAAGGCTCATGAGGTGAAAATGTGAGGGGCAGACTTGTGAACCTTTTGAACTGTGATGGCTTCCTGCACTGTACTGCACTTAAGATTCATCCTTGCCTTTCCTGATTTGTCTGTCATTTTCTCTCCAACTCATTTAACTTGGAAAGGGTGATAGTGTTCATCTGTGTTTGTGCTGAGACTATCTGGGAGTAGTTAGCCGTGCCTGTAGATGTATAAGGAGCTTGTTTTTTCTTGAGCCCTGTGTTTTTCAGCAGATGTGTTGACTACGGGGGTCAAAGTTTACTTTCTGTATAGATTTGCGTTGGAATAACATTGGGCTTCTGGGCGGCCGAGCTTTGCTGAACTGCCTGCACAGCAACAAGACCCTGCAGAGGCTGGAACTAGCTGGGAACAACATTCCTAGTGACATCCTGAAAGCTGTGGGTAAGCACTGCTCGTTGCACAGGAAAGAATCAGTGACTCCTGTCCCATTTCAGTACCTGAGGGATATGGGGCACTTGCTATTCCAGAAGAGAGCTGAACACAGCTGGTGTGGATTACCCCATATATACTGCTCTGTTTGATTCTGCCCCACCTTGTGTCTGTCAGATGAGAGCAGTTTCTTTATGTGGGCCGCCCTGAGAAGGGCTACTGTCCGGGTGCCTCTGATATCCAGGTGTCATCCTGAGTGCTATTTCTTCCAGCAGTGCTTGCTATTCTATTGCTTTAGAAACATGTGCATGCTCTCCTGCTTTCTCTGCATCAGAACAAGCCATGGAACACAATCAAGACCGTCAGACTATCCTGAAAGAGACCCAGAACCGGACGTATATACTCGGCAAGGAGGTTTTGAGTCTGAAGGATGAGAAGACCAAGCAGGTCAGTAGTCTAATGTGTTGGCAGTTCAAATGGGGCAGCTGGAATCCTGTGCCTTTCCCTTGGTGTCCCCATGAAACACTCAGCAACAGGATTATTTTGCATCTCAAGTTGCATGTGTATCTTTATGGGCAGGAACACAGCATGGTTTAGTAAATTGGGTCCTTCATCTGAACTAGGTTGACCAGGAATCAAATTCATGGCAGTATGGATAGGGGAATGTACCCTGCTGAACATACTCGCTCTGGATTCTGGAGCAGATTTGGTGACTTTTTCACCCACACTCATGCTTTCAGTTCGTCTTTTGCGACTGGTTTGATATTTCCCAAGTTGTGAAAGCCTAGAAATATGAGCCCGTTTTCCTTCTGACACTGAATGGTGCAGGGTCCCGATAGTTCAGTCAGATGTGCTGATGAACCCATCAGCCCTCCAGTTTGCTTGCTTTCGATAGGATGGCTTGACTTGTCTTCAGCTGTCCCTGGGAAGAGGAAGATGAAAAACGTAAATGCTTCAAGATGGTGCAGTTCATTTTCTCACTGATGTTTGCCTTGTTTGCAGTTCTTGGATTTGATGGACACTATAGACAAGCAGAGAGAAGAAATAGCCAGGAGTGGTAGGTGAGCTTAATTTCTGAGCTTTCTGCCCTTTGAGCCCTCTCCATTTCCCATTTCCTAGCAGAAGTAACACACCTGTTTGTTCTTTTTTCTTTCCCCTTTCTTCCTCCCCTCCTCCCAAATGCAGGGCGTCTGCAGCACAAGTTAGCCAGCTGCAGGAAGCACTGGATGAGCAGCACTCTATTATGAATTCGTTGAAGGCCAAGTATGGAGGAGGAGGAAACCCTTAGCCTTCCTACTGTTCTGTGCTGAGCAGAGATGTTAAGAAGGGGGATAATCTTGTAGAGTGGCTGGCTTACGATTTTGCTTAGTCCTGCAGTGATATCCAGAAATTATGGTCAGATCAGGCCTTTGGGTTTGCCATGTTAGATATTTAACCTGCTTTTAAGTAAAATTACAGTGCATTACCGTAAGAGCAAGAGAATTACAGAGGGTGAAAGGCGAGGGCACGTTCTTTGCACAGTTTAAAGCCTGTCAGGGGTCTGTACCTGCTTCTCCTGGCGCTTTGCAGTATCCGCTGAAAACCACTGCAGATACGCAGGAAGCAGAGCAGCAAGGTTGTATGCTTAGGAGCAGTGAGATGGAGCTGCCCAAAAGCAGCGTTAGAGTGTGTAGAGCCATGTGCACATGACTCTGGTTAGACCTCAAACACTGATGAGCCTGGCTCCTTCAGTTCTGTCAGGTAAAGATAGTTTTGTTATTCCATGCCTCAGTGTGGACATGTCCCTCATATACATAGCAAGCAAATCACTTCTGCCACCTGTGTTTAAAATTCTATCCCTAATTTTAAACAACCTTGCAGTGATATAAAATAGCCAGCTTTGTTCTCCTATGAGACTGGGCAAATCCTGGAGGGGTCCAGGCAGGGAAAATGCAGTGGGGCACCAGAACACGAGGTTCTGAGAAGTCCCAGGTCACTCACTGTTTTCAGAGGCTGTTGGGCACAGGGGTATGTGGTGTTCTTTTCCCAGGGGCAAAAAAAATTGCATCACTTAGCTAGCCTGATTTCATTCACTGCCAAATACGTGCTAAGATCTTGTACCATGTGGTGCAGAGAACTCTCTGGAAGTGCCTTCCTTAGAAAGAACTCTGGAAAATGTTTCTCTGTATAGGCTGCAGATGACTGAAGCTGCCCTGGCTCTGTCTGAGCAGAAGGTGCACAATTTGGGAGAGCTGCTGAGTGCCACAAAACAGGAACAAACGAGCATGGCTGAGCGCCACTTTATGGAGCTCCAGCAGCAAAAGCAGGTGAGGTGGATAAGTTCTCGTTAGGTTTGAGAGCCTGGTTTGTGTATATTTGGGAGATACTGGATGGGGTAGGCAAGCATGATTTTTAATGGGTTAGCCACAGCTGCCATAATAAAAATTATTGTGCAAATTAGATAGGTGACCACTAGGTATGGAGGGGAGCCGTGATGTTTATGGGATAGGTTGGATTTAGTTGGGTGTGGTGTTGGTTAGAGTAAGTTGGCAGTGCAAGAGCTAATGTGAGTACAGGTTCTTAATTTTGATTCTGTCTGCAGGAAGGTGCTGATCGGGAAGGCAAGCTTTTGCGTGACTTGTCTGCTGCCAGTGAGAAAAATCTGCTTCTGAAAAACCAGGTAGGAAAACATTTAGACATTGTTCATTTGAGCTCTAAATATATAATGTCCTGTTGTGTTTCTGCTAATGGTTCTGTACAGCCAGCTTTTTCTGCTAATAGGAAAAGAAAATCCTTTGTGATGGTAATTTCCTTGTAGGTGGACGAGTTGGAGAAGAAGTGCAAAGTTCAGCAGGATCAGCTGTTCCAGGTAAAACAAGATTTGACCAACACAACAGCAGAGCTGAAGCTACGGGCTGTGCAGGCTGAGGGTGAGTGGAGCTGGAGGAAGAGTTCATGGACACCTATGGATTGGGGTAACTGTGCATGAGTCAGTGGTGCAAGGCAGCCTAGGAGAAAGAGTTTGTGATAGAGTATAAATACAGGCTGCGTAGCAGGAATGCCATGATTGTGTTATGCCTGCTTTTAATCTGCAGAACGCCTGGAAATGGAGAAGAGAAGATTTAAACAAAGCCTTGAAGACATGGAATCCCTTCGGATAAAAGAGGTAAGGATGGGGTTTCTGCAGCATCCTGAGGTTAGTCTGTCTTTGGTCCTGACATACAAGTGCCGCTGGAGGTCAATGTTTGCTAGTCAGGTGCTCTTAAACACTTCAAAAATTATTGGACTCAGACTTGCTGAAGGAGTGATACACCATTTCTACAAGTAAAGTGATCACAAGACTTTCCACCAGCTAGCACGTTTTTATAGCTTGGAAGAGTATGGGCCAGAGTGATATGTGATTCTGGAAGAGAGCCTTGGAGGCCGGCCCTTGTCAGTTGTGATATGCATAGAGGCAATTATGAGTAAGCAGTCTTGTCACACTCACTGAAATAAAGATGCATTAACAGAGGAAATCAAGATACACTTGCTATATACAACGAATCCTTTCACGGGGCTCAGCTTGGTAGTTTCTTCTCTGTTATCTTTCAGAGGGATTCTGTCTGAGTATGGACAGGTCAAGAGTCTGTGACAGCTCTCTTTGGAGTGTTTATTGAGATGTGAAATCTCTCAAATAAAATTATACCAATCGATTTCTCTGAAGATTTTGAAATCTTGTAAGAAAAGACATAGGTGAGAAAGATTTTAGCCATGTTACAACTAGAAATTGGCTCTCTGGTGTTTTGTACTGCTTAAAGATGAGAGCTTGGACTCTGTCTTTATCCTGGCCTTGAAAGGATCTTTGTCTAGATTCTATCTGTGTTACAGTTTCCTAGTGGAGCTCTGAGGGAGGTGAGCGTCTTTCTGTAGTAGTAGATGGGTCAATGAGAGGATGCTCATGCCCAATGGCCAAGCTGCTGTGCCTGGAGATAGGAGTGGTTTTCTGGCATTTGCTTAAATGGTTTGTGCTGCTTTGCAGGTGGGTCATATGACACAGCACATTGAGGCCAGTGAACGTTCCATGCAGGACAGGATCCAGAAGCTGGAGGCCATCAGGATAGCTCTGGAGGAGGTGAGAATGGATGCTGCAGGCACATTGAAATGCTCAGGTAGCGGAAGGGAAGCAGGGGAAGGCTGCCGGGGAGCTTTGTGGAGTCTTCCATTGCTGATTGTCATGGGATTTAGAGAGGAACAGAAAACAGCAATTTACCAACTAGAATTATTTCTACTGCTTTGGACTAACAGAAGAGGAGGTTCCAAGGAGAAACTTGTAGATTCTGATTGAACAAAAATAAAGATTCCATTGAACGTGGTTGGATTCTTACCAGGATTTGACTTCACAGGTTTCCTATGTGGTCCCAAGTAGTGTGGCATATTTCTCCATATCTGTTCCCCCAGCTAGATCCAGCACTGCCCTCTCCTCGTTCCCTGTCCTTGAAAAGCTTCTCCCATTACTTGCCTTCATGTAACTGAAATTCTAATTGAATTTAGATGGCAGTCTTGGGGTGAGAAAAGGTATGTAGTCTGGGTTTGTTTTCCTTGCCCCTGAGTGAGACAGACAGCTATGTCACCTTGTAGCTTTTGACTGGAAGCTGCTAATGTTTTCTGGCTGGTGTTGCAGTGTTGCAAGTTCTCTATCTGGAGTGATCTTTCATGTTCCTATGGCAGGAGCTGAGCCAAGTCAAAGCAGCTGCATTTGCTGAGCGAGGCCGGGCAGAGGAGGAGTTAATAAAAGTCCGAAATCAGACACGGTTGGAGGAGGTAAGGACAAGACCTGTCTGGGAAGGAGTGGATTTGGCTGCCTGGCCTATGTTTTTCTCTTGGGGAACTGCTGAGTAACTCCCCACTCTGAGTTTAACTGGCTTGCCAGTAGCATGATTCCTGAGGAAGGAGTCTTGAAAAGTCTGCTTTGAATTGTCTTGAGAATGTAACCGCTATACTCACCTGCTCTGTGCTTTCCAGTAGTAACAGAATTGATGCTGATACTGTCGTAGCAGATTTAATTTAAGTTACCAGCTTTTGAAGCTAACAGCGAGATGTCGATCCTTCTGTTTAAAGCAGCTTTCAGGAGCTGCGTCTGTTTCACTGGATTCAGAGGAGTTTCTGCAGGTGGCTACTGCTGCTGGATAAAATAAGTCACTGTAAAATCGAACTTTGTGAAAATGGCAGTGAAGTCAACACCCTGTGAAAGAGACCAAGGGTTGTGGAAAACACACCAAAACTATTAGAATGTTCACTTATGAGTAACATCACAGAAGCAAAGGGCTTTACTGAGCTACCTTCTGTACGTGTGTCTGTGGTAGGACATGGTGTTTCAGAGCCACTTGGGATATGGAGGGATATGGAGGAAGTGAAGATAGAGCATTAGCCATAAACAGCGGCAGTGGCCTTGGTGGTTCTACCAAGGACATGCCTCTGATTTTCTCTTGGTGAGCTGGGTGTTGCAGCATCTCAATCAGATTGTTTTCCTGGCAGCTTAGATTCACTCCTGAATGCAAGGGAGAAGTGCTCTATCTGTTACGGCTCAGTCCTGTGCTTGTTCTTCAGTGCCAGTTGACTCAGCCAAGGGTTCGTTGTGTTGGGGAGAAAACGGGAGAATCCCTTCACAGGAATAGAGTGGGACTGATGTATTTTCATTTTCCTTTGTGTCTTACAGCAGCAGCGATTAGAACACCTAGAAGAGAAGCTGCGTCTGATGACCGAGTCACGGGACGAAGCTCAGAACTGCTGCCTTAAGCAAAAACAAATGGTTACTGAGGCTCAAGCCAAAGCAAATCAGCTGAGCCTGCATGCTGACGGACTCAAAAGGCGGCTAGAGGAACTTCAGCAGGTGATTTGGACTGAACTGTGTCACCACAGGGGCAGAACAAGTTGCTGAAGTTGTTTGGTTATTCACGGATTTGTCTTTGTGTGTCAGGACCTGAACAGTAAGGAAGAGGAGAAAGTGACAGAGGTGAATAAAGTGAAAGTGGAATTACAGGAGCAGATTGGACACCTGCAGGCTGAACGCACAGCACAGGACGGGCTGAGAGAGAAGATTGCAGCCCTGGAGAGACAGCTGAAAGGTGATGGGTCCATTCGTGCATCTCAAATAGTAATACTGAATTACCCTACAGTGGGCCTGGAACTGAGCTGCACCTACAGGTAGTGATGATGGCGCTTCCTGCCCGTGTGTGCAGCCACGTGTTGTACCCTCTGTCCTGATGTATTTGCAGGGATTCTTGACCTCACTTTGTAGGGACCAAGGCTGAGATAACTACCCAAAGCTGCACAGCAAGCAAAATGTTTGGATTTCCTGCACAGTGAAGTGTAACATCTTGGCTGTGCAAAACGTTTCATGTCATCTCATGCAGCTTCTCTCATGTGCCAGTTGGTCATCCTGCTTCCACTGCTTTTGGCTGTGCCTGTAACGTGTTGTTCTCTTTATTCTAGGGGCAATCTAATTTTCTTTACTAAAGCTGCTCTCCTTTCACAGCCATATCAAGTAATCATCGTGAGGCACTGCTAGATAAAGAAGGTGAAATCTCTATGCTGCTGGAGAAGCTGAGAGTGAAAGAGGCTGACATCTCCAGGATGAGGGAAGAAGAGGCCCAACGAGCAAGTTTCTTGCAGAATGCCATCATGGCATATGTGCAGGGCTCCCCCTTGGGAACCCACAGTTCTAGGAAATGAGGCCGTGGCTCAAAGAATCCAGATACCTGTTGTCAGGAACATGGTGAGCAACTCAGGTACAGCCCCTTTCGAAGCGGGACAGTTTTGTCAGAGTGGGGTAACAAAGGCTTGCAAACACAGAAAATTGCTCTTACTCTTGAGAAATCTTGCTCCAGACTGCATAAAGGAGAGGAGGGAACAACCATCCTGGGCTGGGATAGAGGCTCACGGGTCTGTGTTCATGATGCAAAGCTCTTCACTTGCACTGCTACAGCATTTGAAGTAGTTTCTGTGTCCTTTTATGCAGCGCCAGTCTGTCAGCACACCTTGTTGTTGCCGGGTGGCTCCCTGTAGGTGGGAGCTGTTTACTTTGCTCGAGGGGTCCCGAACATTGGACAGCAGGGCTTTAGCCTCTACAACGCTGACTGGTACTGAAAGGGTGGGGTGGAGTGTCAGGGGTCATCGTCTGTGCTTCCTCACTGTGAACTGCAGCCTTTGGCTGGAGTTCTTGTGGCCAAGATGCAACAGGATTTCATTCTGCTGTGACAAATGGCAAAACTGTTCTGCTGATTTCTCAGGATCCTGGAGCCGAGCGCTGTTTTCTGGGCCTTACCCAGGCGAGGAGTGATGCTCCTGATTCGCCCCTGGGGAATTGCTTCTCAGAGCACAAAGGGGAGAAAGGTGCTTTCTTTTTCTGGCAATACAAGTCCTCCTGTGACATGAAGAAAAGGAAGGAATATGAGGGTCTGGATCAGAGGAATTGGAGGCCTCTGTCAGGGGAGCAGTCAGAGCCTCCCGTTATTTTCTCCAGTGGTTCTGTGGTGGGACAGATGAGCTTGCAGTCTGTGTTCAGAGGGAACTGGAAAAAGAAATTCTCTGTGTGGACTGTTTGGTTTGTGTGCGTGATTTTTCACATTGGGTTTTGCTCTGCTTTTTTAATAAAGAGCTTTTTCATTTTGCTGTTAACGTCAGACAGTGATAAGCTCGGTATTTGGCTAATATGAAGGGAGGGATCTGCTGTGCTACTCGTGAAGATCCTGCTAGTCTGTCCTGCAGCTAGAAGGCCGTTACAGGTGGATAAGCTAAGCATGTCGATGGATTTTGGTTTGGAACTCAGGTAAAAGCAAAGAAGCTGCGAACCTAAGCACCAATCCCAAGGAGAGGCAGGAGTTTGTGTTGATAGGCAGATGTTTGGTGGATGCTGGGCAGCTCTAGACCAGCAGGTAAGGGAAAAGCAAAGCCTGTTGTTTTGAGACAGTAGCACTGCACAAGTTACCTCTGGTCGAGAGGCGGAGGAATCCTAACGCCGTCTTTATGCGAGATTTTTGCTGCTGTATCTGTTCGGCAGCAGCTCTAAGGAGATGATGGTGACATCGGCAGCTGCACTGCAGCTGGGTTTGAAAGCTTCATCCCTGAGCAGGCGGCCGGGCGGTGTGGGAACCTGCTCTGGAGGCGTCAGCACAACACCCGCCGAGCGNGCGGGAGAGGAGCTGGGGGCGGCCGGGCCGGGCCCTGCGGCCGAGGCCGGGCGGGGGCTCCGCGCTTCGCTGCGGCGGTCGGGCCGGTCCTGCCCCTCTGTAGCTCATAAACTTGGGCCCTCGTCCTGGGAAACAAGCACCTGCTTCCCCCGGGGTTTGGGTCTGTTTCCGCTTTATTTTATGGGGTGCCCGGATTTCGCTATTCCTCATCACACAGGTGTGATTCATCACGAGTCCTCCCTAAAAATCCTGATGTTCACAGGTTTTTCTCATACCTCTGGTTGTTTGCATTCCCAGGTGAAATACATTCGTCTTTCTGATTTCACCATGTGCCTCTCGTCATCCTTCTTGCTCTTTTCCCTAGGCTTCTCCTAAACACCTTTTTCTGAGAACACATCTCCATGCCAGAGGCAGGCGTGCAGTAGATTCGTGGTACTTTAACTTTTTGTAGCTTATTCATCTTTTTCCTCATAATTCCTGTTTGCCACAGCAAGCACAGAATTGAGATGGAGAGTTAAATGTGAACTGGTCTTAGGCAGTGACTTGTCTTTCCACCTTCCCATGCGTGCCACCCCCTCAAACACACATTTGGAGCTTCCCTGTTCCAGCCGTTGGGGCTAACGGGGGGAGCGGGAGAAGGAGCCACCCGCCAGAACAGCACTGCCTTGTTGTGGAGGGAGGGCGACAAGTGGGAGCGTAGCGTGTTGGAAATCGACCTCAGCTGAAGGTTTGTGTCTGGTGGTTTGCTCTAAGACTGAAATGACAGTGAAGAAACTAAATGAACCCACGTGCCAAAACACTTGAATTGTCGATAAATGTGGGGGTTTGTGAATTATTTGACTTTCCTGTTTGGTGGGATAGAGGTCGTGGTTCAGGAGGAAAGTTGGGCTGGTCAGTGTAGAGGTTCTTTACACAACCTTCCTGTTCTCCAAGAGAGGAGACCTGATCTGGGGGGAAGGCTGTGTGAATTGCTGTGGTGGTTCTCGCTGTGCTTTGTGTCATCCTGGTGCAGGACTGTGGGGTCCCCTGGGGTCTCCCGTTTACTCCTTAAGTCTTTTCTTACGTTGCTGCAGTCACAGAGTTGGGTAGAGGATACCTGTCTCTGCTGGCTCTTCCGCTTCACTCAGGACCCGAACGGGCAGCTTCTGCTGCCACTGCCACTCGCCGTCTGTTTCTCTGGAAGGCTCTCTGTAGTTCACAACTTTCACAGTGAGAACAGAACCTCGATTTATTCCTTCTTTCGGTTCCTGGAACAATGCTATTTTGCCTGGTGTTTTGCTGAGGCTGAATGGGTGGGAAAGAGGAGTGGGTGAGAGCAGGGTCGGGTAAGTGCTCAGGCACGGTGCACGTCATGAGCTCAGGCCTGGTCCCTGACAGATGGAGAATTCCAGCCTACTACAAGTTTCTTTCCTCACATGGTAAATTTTCACCTAAGCTCTTTTCTGGGCATAGAAAGGGTGAGTTTTACAGTGCCTCCTGCTCTACTCTTTATGCTTGTCACTGTTTTCCTCTGCAGAGCTGTAGGGAAGACCTGCTTGCTGATCAGTTACACCACGAATGCCTTTCCTGGAGAGTACATCCCCACCGTGTAAGTAGCGGCCTTTGCTTCAGTTGCTTTTTGCACTGTACGTACATGTCTGTGAAAGTTGGCTTTATCGGTGAGGAGAAGGCTGTCCCGAAGCAGACTATGAACTTGGTGCGTGAGGAGGGTTCTGGTGGCATGGCTTTTTGTGTGAGGAGGGCAGGCTGTCCCCACTGGAACTGTGCTGCAGTGTCCTCTCCTTGGATTTTGTATGAAGAGATCTGTGGGTCACAAGATTGTCACTGTTGGGGGTTTTCCTTGGCAGGTTTGATAACTATTCTGCCAATGTCATGGTAGATGGAAAGCCAGTGAACCTAGGCCTCTGGGATACAGCCGGGCAAGAGGATTACGACCGACTGCGGCCTCTTTCCTATCCACAGACGGTGAGTGCTGGGCTTGGGCTGCCTTGCAACTGCTCCTTCTTGCGGACAAGACAGTCCCTCTCGCTCCCAAGGACAGCCTTTATTGTGAGAAAAGTCTTAGGTTCCTGAAGCTGTATAATCCTCATTGTTTAAGAAGTACCACAGCTGAATTTCTCCTCAGAGATTGTCCTATTCTAGTCCCTGCTTTGTAGTGATGTTATGCATGCCATAGGGAGGCCCCAGTGGAAGGAATGGTGTGGGGCTGCTGTGCAGCTGAGCCACATTCTGTGTCCCTGTTCCCTCTCGGTGGCACAGCTCACTGCTGGGCTGCACTAGTAGCGTTTCCCTGGCGGTAGCAGTTCCTCTATGCCCCATCTACCAGGCGTGAAGCCCACAGCATTGTTAAGGTATTTGTGGCTGGAGGCTCTTAATGTGCAGAGCCCAGTATTGTAAAAGAAAATGAAGTCTGATGCTCAAAGTCCATTTCTTCCCTCTCTGAATTACTTTAGCACCCTCAGTGGGGGGTGATTTCTTGCAGCCACAGTCCTTGCGTGTGGGAGGAGGCTGTCCTCTGCAGGGCTCACTCCCCGCCCTCCCCCTGTTACATCTAGCTGTTCCTACGTGGCTGATCCTCTTGTTTCCGCACAGGATGTTTTCCTGATCTGCTTCTCCCTTGTGAGTCCAGCCTCCTTTGAGAATGTCAGAGCCAAGGTAAGGTATTCTTCTGGGTGAGATGGTGCAAGGGAGGGTGAAGTTCCCTGCCCCAAATTTCTAGCAGTCATATTTTGACAGGGGAGGGTCATAGTCTGCAGTTTTAAAGGGGGATCTGCTTTTTATTCATTACTTCATTGCCTAAGTTTTTGTCTGTTTTTGCCTTTTTGAATTTGCATCTTAGCAAAGATAAGGGATGTCCTAGAAGCCGAAGTACATTTAAGGGAAGCACTGTGTGCAGAGCTGACTGGCACTGTCTGTCGTGATTCCGTGTCTCGGTGCCTTCGTTACTACAGCTGCACCAATCTCTGCAGAGCATATTCAGAACTGTAGGCACAAGTATCCTGTTCAGGTGTTATCACCATGTCAGATAGTAGTAAAACCTTGTTCCTGATAGTAAACGCATCCTCACGATTGCACATAATGCTATAGCTACTTTCCTTATCATGCCTGTCTGTTTCAGTGGTACCCCGAGGTCAGACACCACTGCCCAAATACACCTATCATCCTGGTGGGCACCAAGCTGGACTTGAGGGATGATAAGGACACCATTGAAAGGTTACGTGACAAGAAACTGGCCCCCATCACCTACCCGCAGGGTCTGGCCATGGCTCGGGAGATTGGTGAGTCTTGTGTGCTGGCAGATCTCCATGGCATTGAGCTTTGTATTTCGGAGTGGGTGAGGAACAGTATATCCTGGTAGGACCAGAGTGGTTGAGCTGGAGCTCTTTTTCCCCTAGGGTCGGTAAAGTACCTCGAGTGCTCTGCTCTGACACAGCGGGGCTTGAAGACGGTGTTTGATGAAGCCATCCGGGCTGTGCTCTGCCCACCGCCTGTGAAGAAGCCTGGCAAAAAGTGTACTGTGTTTTGAGGGCTGTGGCCTAGGTGCTGGCTCAGCATGTTGTCATCCTCTGACAGGTTGCATATTAGCTGGGTGTTTCTGGAGGGGGCTGGGATGTGTAGGGCCCTTCATCATGTATGAAGTCAGTGTTTTTTAAATGTCTCTTTGATTTAACGTCAGTGTTGATGTGAAGGGGCAGTGGGGGCAGGAGACCAGCTGGGGGCTGTACAGCCCCCAGGGGAGGTACAGTGGGGAAGACGAGGTAGCACTTCGGAGCAGTGGGCTGTTACAGCTCTCCTGAACTCCAGGCTGAAAGGGCTGAGACTTCCATCCTGTCCTGGAAATGCCTGGTTTCAACCTGCAGGTGAAACAGGTGGTGAAGATCCTTGAGGAGGTGGGGAGGGAGCTGATACAAATGGTGCTGAGTGTTGAGCCACTGCGGGAGTCTCCTTGCCCAGCCTGCCGTGGCTAATAGTTAACAAATTGGTGCTCTAGCAGGTATGTGCCTGAGACTGTTAAAGAAATTGTAACCAGCCCCGGAAGGGGTTGAAGTCAGTGAAAAGTTGAAGAACTAATCATTAGGTGCTTTATTGGGTACTAGCCAAACTCAGTGAGTGAAGCAGCTCTGTGCAATTGAAGTTATTTGCCTTTTTATGCGTACACACCCTAGGACAGTGTGGTGCTGCTCCCCCCAGTCAGTCTTTAGCAGGGCCTCTCCCCCCCAATCCAGTCTCTGCAGAGCAGGGCTGTGGTTTTTGCCTCTGATTTTTGTTTTGTTTGGTTTTTTTTCTACTAAAGACAGCAAAGGAAGCAATGAAGAGTCTGCTAACTTCTTCTTTCCCTTCTCCCTGAAAGTGCAGGCTCTATGGATTTGGGTGGAACAGGGAGAACTTCTGAAGGGTTGTGGGGGGGGAATAGGAAGAAAGGTCCAATTTCTAATCATCATGTAGAGTGAGATGAAACCTTATTTGGTGCAATAAACATTCTCCATGACGGCGTATCTGAGCTTTATTATATAGCAGACCTCTAAAGGTAATTTTCTGCCTCACTCCTCGTATAGATTCCAGCCCTGCTGCCCCTCTTCTCCAGCGAGATTAGCTCTGTGTCATTGTTTTCTATCCAGTTTACATCTGTGCAATATTAATATGAAAATTAAGGCCAGGTGTGAAATGCGGGTGTCATCTTAGGAGACAAGAAATCCCCCATCAACCATCAGTGAGCTGCCGGTTGTCATAGCACTATTGTCGCTCAGCAGGAAGAGAATGCTGTTCACTACATCATCCACCTCTGAAATCAAACAGAGAACACCCGATGCACCACTCAGATTGTACCAGAACAACAAACATCCCAAAAGGAACAAGCAGCATCCCAAAAGGAGCACCTTTGACCTCTAAAGGCAATTGGAGGATGGAAATAACTCTGCCCCCAAACTGTGCTTGATGAAGTGCACAGGACAGTGGGGATGAGAGCTGGACATCAAGAAGTCCTTGTTGTGATCAAATGATGTTAATTCACAGCAAGCACCTATGTTCCCTTCCCAGTCATAAACAATGGAGTAAGTGCATTTCACTTGTCCCAAGATAAGGCTGTAGAAGAGAGAAGATAGGGTTGATTCTCACTTTGTCCCCATCAAACGCTTCAGGAATTCAGCCACAGCCATTCACCACAGTTGTGGTTTTGCCCACAAAAGAAGCAAACTATCCGTGGCTGTGATGTCAATTAGAAGGAAGGCCTGGATGTCACAAAGGAGCCCAGCCTGGCAACAGATCTACACCACTGACCTGCAAACTTCCCCAGTGGAATCCGATTAATCATGGCAGCAGATTTCTGAGGGTCACTCCAGTTAATTCTCCCCATGTCAGTCATAACCACTGTGGGGTTCACCGTGTTCACCCTAATCTGGGACCAAGAGCAACAATCAATCTAACCAGACTGCTCTGAGAGGAAATGCTGAGGTTCAGCTTTCACACTTTTCTTTCTCTCAGAATCCTACCTTGTGGGGTCCCAGTTCCAGTGCCATTACCTTGCTCAGCATGTCCAAAGCACTTTTTGTGGAACCTTTGAGAGAGGGTGTGAGCAGGAGGTATTTAAGTGTGCAGCACTTGGTCTGGAGCACACAGATGTATCTCACTGCCCAGGACCGGCAGCCACCAGGTTGGTAGCTGCGGGTCTCCAGCTAGTCAAAAGCAGAAGGGCTAAACCTACACATACTTACAGTAAACCGCGTGATCACGGAGAGCGCGCTGAGAAGCCTGGCTAGAGACATTTACAATAGCACCTGGCACTCCCTGTGCAATCATCTGCCGAGCAACGATCTGGGAGGAGGAGAAAAACACAAAAGGGACGCCAGAATTGTAACAGGAGAAATCATTATTTCATTCAGTAGGAATCTTTCTGGGCTATAAAGGTAGACAAAAGAGCAATAACATCTGGAGGAACTAAGTCCACCTGCAAGAGGAAGTCAAAGTGGCTGTATTTGCAAACTGTCAGGTTAGATTTGGATTACGAGCTCCTTAGCCCCCACAGTGGACACCTCTCCACTGTGTGGAACAACTTAGTCACGGCTGCTCATGGAGACAACTGCAGTGAGAATTTCTCCTCACCTGGGAAACATGAAGCACAGCTTGAAAATTCACATCAAAAGACCTAGAAATAAATCAAATTTGAAAGTTAGAGTGGTGGCAGCCCAGGCCAGAGAGGAGCTGTTTTGGAAGGCAGCAGAGGACAAGTGCTGCTGGTATCTTGGAGATACTGGTGGTTCTCTAGAGCATGGACAGAAATGCCAAGCTGACTGGCCAGCAAGAATGACGAGGCACGCTTTTAGCAGTGAGCGGTTCATTGGATGTGCAGGGTGGGAGGTGCACTTGTGCACTGTCAGACTTCCAGCAGGACTCTGTTCTTTTGTAGACTAATGTAGTTCCTCTGTTAAAGTTTAAACGGTGAGCCCTGGACCTCAGCCAGCAGCTCTTCTTAGGTCAAAGAAGCCCTAAGGTCTTCAAACCTTCATCAAACCCTTCACGTGGTTTTAAAGTAGCAAATCGGCTACAAGATGAGTAGAAGCAGCTTTTCTTCTACCTGCCACGTAGTCCTTCCTTGGTCAGGTTCTTACCTGCTAGTTCTGCAGAAAGGTTCTAGCAGAATCCGTACATTAGTTACATTCTAGTCACAGATTAATCCTTTATTATAGAGCCACAATTGCCATTTTTAATGTAAGGACAAAGCGTGACCCATCTTCTCAGAATGATGTAGACTAACTATGTCCTGTATCCTAAAGCTTACTCCTCAGCTGGAACGGTGGATCTTTTGAGAAAAAGATGTCATGTTATTGCAGGAAGCAAATTTTATTTCCCATTGTGAACAGTTTTACACTCCCTTACCTGGTTTTGTCTTCTCTGTATCTCAGTTGTCTTATTGCCAACTGCCTGTCAGTTTAGCAAACTGAGTCGGACTTAGACTGGCAGCTCTGAGCCTGGTTAATGGCAAAAAGCACTCTTCCCTCCCGCGCAGGCGGAGCGGCTGTGCACACCTCCATCCAGGAGATGGAACTGTAGGGGCTGGCTGCTCAGCAGAGTGTGGAACAGCAACAGTGCTTTACTTGGTTTGCTTTTGAGCTTTACAGGGTGAAAGGTGAGGATGTGAAGTATGAAAACCGTAAAGAAATGAAAGCTGACATAAGCAGTAACAATCAACAATCCATTGGAAAGGGCAACGTTAGGCATTTCTGAAAGCGTGCACGTCTATCTGTCTGGTGCCAACGCACCAGCTGCTGCTTTCCTAAGACACCGCTTTCTGGAGATCTTTGCCACGGTTTTTGGTGCCCGCGGTGTTGCCAAGGCGGAGCAGGGCTGGGCTGCGGGGCTGGGGCCGGGGCTGCGGGGCTGGG
>WEIS01020935.1:0-42005 GCA_013389965.1 Todus mexicanus | reverse complement strand
GCTCTCCAGGGTGCTCCAGGGAGCCCCAGCAAGCCAAGCTCTCCTCCTTGTGATTCACTCCGTAGTAAATCCCTCCCATCCTTTTTCTGTCCTTGCCCAATAATGGCCCAGGTGTACTAGGCTTGGATAAGCTCTTACTGAAGGCACGTGATTGCTGATGTATTTTAGAAGTTGTGTAGTTAGAACCTTACTTATGGATGGTTGTGTGTAGTCACTTCATTTTTTGATATCCACTATTGTGGCCTAAACATGCAGGCTCCAAGCGTGATTACTGGTGGGTAGGTGAAATCTAACCATGTCATTAGTCCTGATGGTATTTTGGTGATAGGAATGCTATTTGAGATAGCGTATAGGTAGTAGACAGAAACATGAAGATGCATCAGTTGGTCATACTCATCTTCCTCTTCTTCTTCCATACTTTACAAACTGAAACGGACTGTGGCAGGTGATTGTTTATTACATGGGTCATCTTTAATTTCGGAAGGCTCATTGAGTAGGTCAGACTGCTGCATTGACCAATACATGTATGGTGATATTTTGTAAGGAGCCATCACTCAAGCCTTTGTTTTAATAGCTATGGACGCGTATAATTTTAATTCAAGGTAGATAGGGCCCATTGGGACGTGAGTCCGTGTGAGTTGCTCCAACACTGACGTGCAGGCACACTTTTACGTGTAGCAGCAAGGGTGCTTAAGCAGAGCTGATTACGTGCAGCATCTAGGTTGCAACTGAAAGGATTTAAAGTGGATGAGATCTGGGTCACGCTGCCTTACGGGCTTCCGACGCAGTGCCAACCAAGTCAGTTTTCCTGTTGCATGTTCTTGTTGCTTAGGTGTAATTTTTTTTTTGTATCCTTATCATTTGTAAAGTTATTTTTATTTACATCACACTGAAGCACTTAGCTTTGAGATAACAGAATTCCAGTTCCAGATCAACGAATGTTCCTGTTGAAGTGTTTATACTACATCCAACAGTAGTCTGCAGACGGCATTGTAACAGGAGAATTTCTGAATGTCATGAACTGTTATGTCAGATAAGTCAGGGGGTTTAGAATAACGAACCCCCCCCTTCTGACTCTTCCAACAGCTCATTGGCATGACTCCTCTGGTTTTTGGGAGAACAACTAATAGGATTTTTTAATTGCAAGTGGTAGGGTCGATCTTTGAGGGACACAAGTAAAATATATGTAAAGTACCTTTCAGCACATAACTGCTTTCTGTGACTTTTTCTCAGATAATTACCCTTGAGCTTGAAATCTGCTCCATCTCTCTGAGCTAATGTGATTCAGCAGTATCTGGCTCTGGTGGAAACTCTCAGAAAAACAGGGGGGAAGAGGCTTCTGAGAACAGACCAGATCATTGTATGGGAAGGCATTCCAGCAAAAAAACCAAACCCAAACAACCATTTATTTTTATCATAAAAATCTAAAATCTAAAGCTCCAAAGTCTTAGCCACTCTCTCAGCTTTCTTGCCTTCTAGCTGGAGAGATGTGGTCCCACAGAGGAGGCAGGTATGCGTACGGGAATCAAAGGTGGCAGATCTGCAGCACCTTCAGAGTGATCCCATGGCTCCTTCTGTGCATGGAGAGCAGCTTCTGTCCTACAAGATCAAAAGCCAACACAATAATCAAAGAGGTAGGGCAGGAAGGCTCAGCCAGGAAGGAAGATGACAACGCGCATCATGCTCTTGAATTAAATGATTGTGGTCCTGATCCAAAGCCCATTTAAATCAATAAAATGTCTGCTGTTGCCCTTAGTGAGCTATTGGGTCAGGCCCTGTTTGACTTCGTTAAAATAGAATGTGACGTCAATATTCTCAATCAATATGAAAACTAAAGTAAGTGGAGTGATATTTAGAGTTAATGCAATTTAACTGTCACCAGTAAACTTTACCTCTAAATTATTTAGGAATCTGATGAAAAAAGTGTGCTTCTTGAATTTCCAGCTTTGACACAGTTGGAATGTCATTATTTGGGATATTTATTTAAACTCAAGGAAGGCATCAGACTCTGAAGGGCTTTTCTAAATCCTGTTCTCGGTGTTGAGAAGGTTGGTGGTGTGTGCCAAGCATTGCTTTGTCACGGCCCAGCTTGGGCAGTAATAAAGGATGACTACAAGGACTTCTATGATGTAACTTAGGTGTAAATTTTATCTTGCCGCCTTTGCTGGTTTGTGAGCACTTGCCTGTGACAGTGGTACTTACAATGGTACTTGGAATGTGTAGTTAAGCTGCAGAGCTCTGCCTTAATATGCTGTGGATGTTGGAAATCCAGAAAGGTTCAGAGAGAGACAGAACAAGTTCCTGGAGAACAGCTTGCAAGGATTACTGTGGAAATGAAAGTGTCTAGCACACATGTCCGTCAGCCTGAAGAGACCAGAAAGACATTAAGACTGATCTGATTTGTGTCCATTACCATATAGGCCATAACTTGCCCTCAGTGATTTCTTTTTCTGTGTTGCCTCATTTCAGTTAATATAACAGATGTAATCAAGGAACAGAAAAAAGCCAGAACATACTTTAATGTATCATCTTTTCAGTACCAGTTCAGTGACGCTAATTTCCAGCCTAGCGCTTTCTGGAGCACACTGTGTTCATCTATTCAGGAACATGAGTAGGAGAGATAGTAGAGCCTTTTTTTAACCTTAATGTTTTTTCTTTCAGGAAAATATAAGATGAAACCTGTATGGTATGGCTGTGTGATTGCTCACTGCCTTCCAGGGTGATTGTACTTTTAGAATTAGGACAATTGCTACTGTGAGTAGTAAAAAGTGTGGATTAAAGAATACGTGAGACAGGAGGCAATTTAGCGTACACTTCCATAGTTAGCTTTGTCCTTTTACTTTCCACAAGAAAGATTATTTTGCTTGTTTGGTTTTTTTTTAAGCAATATGTCATCCCATAGGTAGTGAAATGGCTGAACATGCTCATTCACTCAACCCATCCAAAATATTTTAAGTAGTTGAATTAAGTACATCGTTAGGCTGCTCTGGCACTCCAAATATTTGTGTCCCTATCAAAAATAGTCCATCGTCTCCATCCTCATTTCTGGTGTTCAGAGAAGAGATTCCTGACCAGAGGGACAAGGATGCCAACCTCTGATGTTTAACCTGGCTAGAACAACAGCAGAGAGGGGAGGTCAATGTCTGCGCTCGGGAGTAGACGTGAGCTCCTTCTGCAGGGAGCCTCATTCCCCTACAGACTTTCCATCTACATTGCCCAGAAGGCTCTTCCACAGTGCTAGACAAACAGTTCAGCTGCCTGGCTTTCACCCCTACCAAACTATTGCCTGGGACAGCCCTTTCCCGCTGTTAGCTGTTTGAAACCAGTTTGGATTTCCACCCTGTTTGGATTTCCAGTCTGGATTTCCAGCACTGGGAAGAACAGTTTCCAGTCTGGCTCTGAGGCACAAAAGGCTTTTCCGGCTTTTCCCACTCCATCACTGCCTCCCCTTTTTTCTAACTCTGGGAAATGATGAGAATAGATTTGAGTCACGCTTTTTTGGCATTATTTCTAGGCTTGATTTTGACTTCGTTTTTGCACTGCCCACATGATTTATGTGGAGAACACCTCATCTTTATGAGATGGACCCCTGTTAGTGGATATGCTTCAGGGGAGATAATCACTTGTTTACATCCTCTTCTCTTGTACTCAATGACTTGATTTTCATCCAGTAGGTTTCTAGAGACAGAAAATGATGATTTGCTCAGCAAATCACATCTCTACTGAAAGCTGGCAGTTAAAACCAAGTGCTGATCATAGCTATGGCTAATAAAACACCGCAGTGCAGGAGCTTATTGTCTCAGCTGGCGGGTCAGGTTAAAGCAACCAAATCTGGAGACCATGAAATTGGGAAATCAGGTCAGGAAGTTAATGATTTGTGCCAATTTGTAAACCAGGCAGATAAGAACTGGAACCCAAATTAAGCACCCGCACACCTTATGCTGAGGTTTGTCACTCGGAGACTCTTCACAAATCACGCAGGACACGGGGCAGATTGAAGTCTGAGAACCTTTATTATCCCAAATGGGAATTGGTTGAATCTCATGAGTTACGGATTTCTACATTCAGAGCTAATGATGACAAATGCTTTTCAGAGAAAACCCACCCTTTTTCTGGTACTCTGTTCTTTTTATGTTATTGTGCACCTGCCCACTCTCCCACTCTCCTCCTACATACCATTTGTGGCAATTTCACTCTAGGTTCTGTTTTTCTTATGCAGCAGCTTCATAATACATTTTCTATGTTTAGGGGAGATTGCTCAGTCTCCATTTTTACTGAACAGACCCTGAAATTTTCATTTTCAGGCTTCTGCCTGGAGAAGGGCTTCTTTTTGTGAAGATCTGTCTACGCAGGGCAATGACAAGCCATTTTCTACTTCCATTAGGAAAACCTTTCTATCTTAAACCAGAACACTTCTTTCCTGCAGGGACATTAGCTGTGTCAAGTATTAAGTGATACATACTTTATGTTCTTCTCCCCAGATTGGATACGTTCTTTCCAAAATAATCTATTGAAAGTGACTTTTTTTCTGGCCGCATGCTGCTGAAATAGTTTTATGTCTCTTTGAGGTTAGGGGGGAAATGTTTATGGGACACAGTAGGGAACTCATAAAACTGAGGCTCTTATTTGCCAGTGACCTTCTAAAGAAAACTTGCTGTTTAATTTCGTCTTACTGGGCACCGATTGTTCAATTCAAGTGTCTGATTTTTTTCTCTTGTGTAGCATGGGTTGCAAAGAACATCAAGTCCTTTATTGACTTGTGAGTTTTCCGGAAGAATAGTTACTGGAGACTGAGCTGTTGAGCCTGCACATATCAATCATCAAAACATGCCCGAATTGTATAATAACCACGACTCCTATAAACCCTGTTGTGTATCAAATCATACTGCGTGCATTGCATATCAGGACTGAAGTATTTAGTGGCTTACGAAAACCCTGAACCATGATTTAGGAAAACCTTGAGACCAGGCTTTCTAAGTGTCGAGGCCTATGCTTTGGTCTTATTTTCAAATATCCTACTTCAGATCCCCCCTAAATGTTGGGAAAACGAATGCTTTCCCACTGTATCAGGAAGGTAGAGTCCCAGATTCCCAGTTATTGATTTCTGTTTTATAAGTGAAGCTGCCTGTGAGGGTCCTGCAAGCTGGGCTCGTATTGAAGAATCCAGTTTTCTCCTTGATTTTATCCCTTTGGCCACCTCTTCCTGTCTCCTGTTGCTGGTGTTGCTGCAGCTACTGCTTGTGCTTTAGCCATTAGGTTCTTTTGTAGCCTAGTTTCTCAGAAAGGGGAACAACTGTGAGAAAGTGAGTCTGTGTGTACACAGGAGCCAGAAAAAGGGTTGGCTGACACTCTGTACCCTGCTTCTGATGTCTTCTTCCACTAGAGAAATACACTTTTGACTGAATGCACAGGATGCTGACTCAAAGACAAAAGAGATGCCAGTTTAAAAGATGCCTTGATAGTGCTTCCTAGTTTCTCTGTACAGGCACTTCATGAAAATTCAGTCATGAAATTCTCCAAGTGAAACCTTCTAGTTAAAACACAAGCCATCAGTGATGGTCATAATGAGCAATTTGGGTCTATATGAACTGAAACCAGCCAGGTTCTGTGGGCCCCAAAATAATGTGAGGTTGGGATTAGGCCTGGTCTATGAGCTGTTGTCACATGAAGATCTCACAGAGCATCTGCTACTGATTTGGGGGTGCTTTCTTACAGTGACACCCATGGTGGCCATTGAGTCTGGAGTCAAGGAATATACTGCAGAGGGAATCTGGCTAAGAGAACTGTTTCTCTGATGTTTCATTCTGCCATCAGTGAGCTCCCATATCCTCAGCTTCTCCACGGTGGCTGAGCCAGGGATGCCAACACCTCTGCTGCATCTGAGCGTCACAGTCCTCCTCGCCTTCAGGACCTGCCTCGAAGAGGCTGGATCTGTGGTGTTGGGGGGAGTTGGAATGTGACCAGCCTCCTGCCAGGGACCAATGCAAAGGCTCTTTCCATCTACACGTGTCCTATTTTGATGGGTAAATGCTTGACACTAATAGTGATAACAGTTACCCAGGGAGGCGGGAGTAGAGCTTTGATATGCTGGTTATAGCAGGCAAATAAGCAATGAGTGAATGACAGGCCCATCTGTCTCTGATATTAGTGCTATAAATTAATGTCCCAAACCCAAATGATAGTGGGAAGGGGGGAGAAGGAAGAAGGGGGAGACTAATTGACAGCATCTTGTCTGTGCCTCTTTTGGTCTCTGGTCCTCAGCTATAATCATTCTCCATCTTCAACACGGGGCTTCATAAGGTGTCTTAGGAAGCATCTGAAAGCAGCTTTTGGGCATTGAATAATAATGAGCAGCACACTCTGGTATTATTTTTACCTCTGTGGAGTTGAGCTGAGTGGGGCAGGCTGAGCCCAGCTTATGCCGTGTGCTTCCCCGAGCAGCGTCCCCCTCCTCGCTGCGTTTGGTTCGCTGCTTAATGCAGCTCTCCTGATGCAGCCTCACGTGGCTGCATAAAGGCACAATGAGGACTCGAACATTGCAAAGCTGTTTCCAGGAGGCTCTCCGTGCTGCCCGCAGGTGAGCAGGCTGCCCCTGCTCTTGCTGAGCCCAGCAGCTTCTGCTCCTGGTTTTCTATCGACAGACTCGGTGGTAAGGGAAGGTTGTGAGGAGGAGAGCAGGAAAGCGTATGCTGGGCTTCCAGCATAGACAGTCGCAGCAGCAGCAGCAAGTCAGTAAGTCAGACTGCACCATTTTCTTCTCACCCTGCATAAAGACGATGTGAGAAGCTGAAGGGAACTGCCTCCTCCCCCACCCGGTGGTGATGCTGAAGTGGAGCCTTCCTCCCAGTCAGAAGACGCAGCCTCTCTGGAGGAATCCCAAAAGACCTTTCCAATTTGGTGATGTGTGTTTAAAGGCCGATTTTTTTCTTTTTTTCTTTTTTCTTTTTTCTTTTTACTCGCTGGCTAAGTCTGAGGCTTGTCTTCACTCAGAGCCGCAGCCAAGCTGAAGCAGTTTCAGCCTGCTAGGGGAGATTGCCGGCTGCTCTCTGCGTGTGCGTGGCTGCGAGCACTTTCGCACATTGCGTGTGTGGACGTGGCTCTCATGCTTCCGAGTTATGGGTGCTGCAGAGCCTGGAGCAGAGCTGTGACCTTTTCTGGGGTGCCAGAGGAGGAAGAGTGGATTATACCGTGAAGTTCTGGCTCGCAGCCAACGTCCTTGCGGAAAAAATAAATCACCTGGATATCCGCGTGTGGTGGAAACGGCTTCCTTGGAGCTGGTGTCTTCCTCGCCAAAATGGCTCATGCGGCCGCTTCCATTAAAAAAGTTCGAGAGTCTGAACTCGAAGAGAGGGAGAGAAACCTTGAGAAGGAAAGGAAAAGGCAGCGGAAAATCTCTAGGGCAGATCGGAAACGCAAGGTACGAGGGGAAAATCAACCCCCTTCTCTCTCTCTCCCTCCCTACCCTTCCTCTGTCTGTACGGCCATTCGCAGGTGTTTGTTGCTGTGTGTAATACTCTCCCCTGCATTTTCCCAACCTTTCATNTAGCTCTTTAGATGCTTCAGATTTTGCAGAGTTTTATCCTAATTTATAATTAACTATTGTTTTCCTTCTGTGTTAGAAATGGGGAATGACAGCTCCCATAGCCTTGGGGAAAAAATAATAAAAAAAATCAATAGAGATGATTTATTTGCCAGATCACTCTGCAATTTCCAAGGACACAAGTAATAGACAGTAGTGGAGAAAATATTAACCCCCTTGAAGCTTCTGTTAAGCTTTCGGACTATATTGCACTGGGAGTGCCTGTGCTAATGCCTCCTTGTTGTCGTTTCTTTTTTCCCATCTCCAGAATCTCTAGGCTGTGGTATGCATTAACTCATTCACTGACACCCTGTTTTGATCTGTTCTTTATACATTTCTTCTGGAAGGGATAATATAAAGGGACGTATTCTGTCCTTTTCTTTCTTTTCTGCTACATTACTGCATGTAAGCACCGGGTCTCTCCATTAAAAGGACAGAATCCAGCAATGTAACATTTGAATGTACAGATCCTTCTGGCAAATCTCTGGGATTCCGAAGCCATCTGCTCCCTTGGCGTACCTGGCAAATGGGGAATTCATTTCGCGGTCAACCTTTTCATATTCTGAATGGCATGGATTAAATAAAATCACCGAGGCTGTTTGATACCTTTGGGACCTTTGGATGTGATCTCCGTGGCTTTTAAAAGGCTCGCTTTGCAGAGTTCATTAGGGTGCGTCAGAATTCTCTTGATCAAAACAGGGCTGTCATTTCTAATGGATGCTGCGCTGGGTGCCGGGGCAGAGCTGCTCGGGGCAGATTGTGATTACTCTCCTAATCCCCTAAATGGGACACTGCAGCATAAGGTAGTTTTTGTGATTACAGTTTTGATTGTGGAATTTTCTGCAAAACGGCCTTTTGAAAACATGTATTTTGTGTGTGGATGTCCTCGCTGGAGGGTCCTTTTTTTTACGTGTTTGCCCAGCACCCTTCTCAGTTACTTCTTCACAGAGTGTGTTGTGTTTTCCTGATTTTCACATATCCTATTCCATTAATGCATTTCCTTTTTGGAATATTGATGGAATATTCCTATGAATGTGTATCCCACTATTTTAATTAAAGCTTGGTAGAATTAATACTGCCCCTTCTGCTATCTCTTTTCCTGGGGTGCTGCATATCCCTGACTGCAAGGAGACAGGCTTAGGCCGCATTCACGTTAGTAATAATCTGTGGCAATGCAGGCACCTAAAGAGATCTTCAGATCCTGGAAATACCCGTAGCCTTTGCTTAGAAAATATAGAGAATACCTTAATACTGTTTATGTTTCTTCTTTTTTAATATTCAGTGGTAGCCCTTGCTCCTGCCCACCTTGTACTGCGGCTGTACCTTGCAGTTACATAAACAAGTGCTTGGCTGCACCCTAAACTTGCCTTCAGACAGTCCGGGCGTGGGCTGGGCTGAGCATCCTCCTCCTCCGCCACCTCGCTCCTTCGGCACGAGAGACACAGCAGCACAAGTCCGAGGTTGTTTATGTTTGTGTGTGTCCACGCTCATGCTGTGCAGAATGCACGGCGTAGAGCAGATTAGGGACAGGAATGCATATAGGCACACTCGTACACAACATGCCTAATGCACTTCATCTATAACATTTGTATTTATCGATTTAAGGGAGATATATGTAGCAGTGAGAGATGCGTATGTTTATATAGATGTCGCTTAAATTGCTGAAGAAAACCGCATTGTTCTACTGCGAAACGTGACTGTGTCCTAGCAGGTGCAGAGCCCCCTCAGTTTTTGTTGACTTCCTTGGAAGATGGAGGCTAGGAACAAATGGTACACACAGGCCCATGGGAGGCACAATGTAAATGAAATGTTTGATTGCTCTTGGCACTTACTCTTTCTACGTATGGGGAATATGGTCCCAGCTTTGTGATTTATTTAAAAGCTATGGCATTGCTGCGCCTTTCAGTGATTTTCAGTGCAACAGAGATCCATTTTGCCTGTGGGAGTGATAGCGAGAGGGGGGCTCTGTTGACGTAAGGTACCATGAACTGTTTTTCCAAACCCTCCTTCATATACAAGGTGTATATTGGTACGTGCTATATGCACAAAGTGCTGGTTTGGCCTTGGGATGGAAACTTTTCCTCTGACCCTGGAACATTCTGATTATGCAGAAGAGGATAATGAAGGGCTGTGACTTTAGCTCTTCCCCTGTGGCAGCATCTTGGGCATCTGTTAGTGCCGTCCTGTGCTTCTGGCTTCCTGGGATGCTGCAGGGTGAGGGATCTAGGTGTCTTTGCCTCTTCTCAGGAATATTTTGCGTAATGACCTTTTGCAGCGTGGTCATCGTCTGTCTCGGCAGCAGCGTTCCAGACCACGGCTGCAGCTTCTGCGCTTCTCACGTACGTTGGATGAACCAAGATGTTCTTAAATGTCATCGTGTCTGCTGCTTGACATAGCTCTGGACAATAACGGCTCCCTGGCCATTAGCAGAGCTGGGAAAAGGGCCAGTGTCAGCAGCATTCTTGCTCAGGTGGTGTCTTTGCAGTCCACAGACATTTGTAGTCCTTTAAAGATTGAAAGAATTATTCCACACCCCAAAACTGGAAAAAGATGTTTTCAGGCTGAAGAGCAATTTGAAGATCCTCTGCTGCATTCTCTCTGGGACTGACTTGATTGCTTTTTACAACTAGTTGACAAGGGTCAGCTTTGCTCATTTGCATTCAGATGGGAAGTGTTCCTTTCTATGCACGGTCTTTTCCTGCAATGGTGAAAAGCACACGCTGGTGCAAAGGCACGTATGTAAACAAACCCCCCCAATGGTCTGAAGAGTTGCACAGATACCCAGATCAGGAGCATTAAAAGCCAGGTGCTACACAGGAGGGGAGCAGCTTAACATACGTAGATTTTATTGAACTTCAGGCATGGCTAAGTCCATGGTACCTACATTCAGGGTATGTAAGGCCCAGCTCCACTTGCCTCTGGGGGTCTTTTGAGCTGCCTGAATATGGCTCAGCTTCTATAGGGTGAGGAAAGGGGAACGGTGCGATTATGCGATGGTCACTCACTGAGTCAGCAGCAAAGCTGGAATTACAGCCTTGGAAGGCAGCTCCTAGCCCCTGGCGGTATGTCACACACACTTGCTTTTCTCTGTCTTGAGTACTTTTCAAATCAGACAGAGCTTCCTGGCTCTTCCTTTGCACGTGACAAGTGTATAAAAGACTCTAGAAAGCCCACAAAAAAGAAAAACCCAAACCAAAGAAACTGATATCAAAAATTGATTTTTCTGCCAAATTAAACTGCTTTTTGAATGTACAAATACGATAAGCTGGTGCCTGCCTACCCTTGTACCATTGTGACAGAGTTTGACCGCTGGGCTCTACTGGCAGTGAGTGGGTATTTATTTAGTATGTAAATACAGTTTAAAAAAAGTTTTTTTAAACTTATATACCTTTTTTAAAAGACGAGCCTCAGGATTGCAGCATCCTTCAGCATCGGTTAGCATGAAATGCCCCCCAGTATCTGGAATACTCAACATTGCTCACCAAAAGAGACTGGAAACAATTGGATCTCAGTGAATTTTGTCCTTCGTTTGACACTCTGAGCCCTGTCAAAGCTCACACAGAGCTGTGGCTGCCAGGCAATATCTGCAGAAAGGCAGGGATAGAGGGAGGAAGAGAGAGCTGCTACCATCAGCAGAATTCAGGGGTGTGTGGGGAAGCGGCAGCCCTCAGTAAATGGCTTCATGCGGACCTGGAGTTCTTCGCTTTTGGTCACTCCTTCTTTGGTTTATAGACGCCGAATGGTATCTTACCTCGTATAAACCTGCTGCAGGATGAGTATAGAGTTTGTACTGAGCTAAGGAAGAGCAAGCAAGTCTCTCACTGTTGAACCTCTGTGCACTTGAAGCTTTCAAGGTTTATTGCAGCTTTAAGCTACTGTTTTTTCTGTAGCACTGAGTATGTCTCATCTGTTCAATGTTGTGTTGGTTGCCTTGGCAAACATCTTTGTGATTCACTAGAGTTTCTAGATGTTTCAAATGCTTCTTCAGCAATGAAAAAAATATATCTTTTTGGTGTTTCATAACTGAGTGGTTGAGTAGGTGGTGCCTATTCCTGATGGCCTTTGAGCATTTAACTCCTGTACCTCAAACTTCTGTTTTCATTATGTAGATATTTCTTGTCGTGAAAATAATACCCCACCGTTGGCTTCCATGTAAAGTGGAGCTTCTTTTGATGACATTGCATTTCATAATAGGCATTTGCTGCCTGTCTGAGGGGTGATGTGCATGTGACTGCAACGCTGCTGAAGCTTGCAAATCTCCGACTGTGCGGGCGCTTTCGCTGTGTTTAGCGTGCATGTACCATTCAGTGCATCTTTCTAGAGCGAGCTGGATACTAAGTTCACTGTGGGTTTAATCTAAATGAGATAAACTAAGCGGGGCTCTAAAACGACAGCTGATTAAGCTCTAGTCACCTTCCTGCAGATACAGAATGTTGTTGTAGTGCCAAGTGTCGTTATTTCTCTTGTCTTCTTTGAGACATTCAGACTGCTTGCCATAATTAAACTGGGAACAAATACACAATCTTCTGAAATAAAGCAAGCCGGGGGTTGTAGTAAACACTGATGATTTCCAATTCTGTTACTTCCGATGAGAGAGGAGCAATCTCCACTACAGGTTTAAATTTGCTCACTTTGATACTGTTGTCTAACCATACTGTGATTTCTGTGTGGTTTTTAAGTGTAATTTCTGTAGTAATTTTTGAAAGACAAGATTTATTTGGTCTTAGTTAATCATGTGTAGGCAGTATTTCAAAATACAGATTATTTACCTGAGTGTGGTTTTGGTATCTTGGCTAAATATGCCTCTTCACAGCTTTAAATTGAATAGCTGGGATTGTGGGTATGTCAGTAGGTGAGTATAGCGAAATAACGCTGGTGGTGATGATTGCTTCTTGTGTACTTGGTGAAGAGAAGCATATTTGGGCTGAGGGACATGGGACTTACTGGTAGCTGGGTCTACAGTTCTCATCTAGCCATCCAAGTACGGAGCGATACGAATGCGTGTGTAGATCTCTTCACTGCTCTGTCCCACCTTCCTTCCCCTGGTGGAGATACACACCTTCAGGCTCACAGCTCCATTGTGTTAGATACTCTTCATAGGAGGAGGAAAATATGTTCATGGCCTGCACAAATCCTTTTGCACTGTGAAGCTTGCTTGGTGCAGTCCAGTTTAATAGTGTACGCTTCAGATTTTATGGCTGGATTGACTCGTGGTGTGATTGTTCCCGTAAAGTTATGGAAGTGTCCAAAATGTCCCAGTTTTCATCTCTTACTCTACTGCAATAGAAAGCACTTTGTCTGAACTTTAAAAAGAGAGTGGAGAAATGCCAGCACCTGCCCATGGTGACTCCATCGATCCTGGTAGCTACAAATTTAACAAGTGTGAATCCTGCTTACCAGGAACCGTGAGTGATTAAAATAATTGGAGAGCATTTACACATTGAAGGAGAGTTTACCCCCATAAACTTTTGTGACTTTTTACTTGGCTTTATTTACCTTCTCATAAAATGTCTTGTTACGTTCTTCAAATTGGTGACATTTCCTACACCACTACAAGAATTATTACAGTGTTTCAGCAGTTTTGTTAAAAAGCGTTTAAAGGAAGATTTTACAAATGGAGGTCAAGAGCTGGAAAGGTAATGTAGATATCAGATGTTAAACTGTGACATGTGGAGCTTTTAGGAATCTGCCTTCTGGAGTTTAGTCCCTCAGGCTTTTCCATTGAACTCCTGGGGAAGGTTTGGCACCTGAAGTACTAATGGCATATGAGCATTGAGAGATCAAACTTTAATGGCCTGATTTGGAGCCATGCCCTGGCGTATAGATTTGCCAACATATAGCTTATCCAGAGCGTGGGAGCTGTGGCTATGACCTTACGCAGTATAGTGCGTTTATTGCCGTTCAGGCAAAGGTTCTTTCCCTGAGATGGTGCCCTCTCCAGCAAAGACCCACGGCCCAACTGGAGTGTGTTGCTGGGGTTTGGGAATGAGGAAGGATCACAGGCTACATCTGCCCTGTGAGGGAAATTATTTGTCAGCCTTTTCTTTGCAAACATGTTGGTATTGTTTCAGAATTTAAACACGTGTGTTTTTCTGAACATGTATTTCTTAGTCAAGTGTCTGTTTGAATTTAGTCAATGTCGTAAAGAGGGGAAGAAGCGTTCGATGTTCAGCTTGGGGTGCTGTCTGATACTTAATTCCTGTTTGATGACTTCAAAGCAGTTTAGTACTTGTGCCTTACAAGTGAGTTATTGTGTAAATTGGAGGTTAATGAGGTGACTGGAAGTAATCTCTTCAAATCTTGGTCATATTCAAATAAGAAAAGACAAATTGAGGAAGTGATCTTCGTTAGTCGCACAGTGTCACACTAAAGCTGTTGTGAAGAATAGAACTAAACAAAGCATTTGCTTTCAGTAATTCAGGGGTTTGTTAACCAGTGTAAAAGAAAACTTTCCCCTTTAAGTGTTTTTCCATACTCATTTCCAGTCAAGATATAGGGCATGTTCCAGACTAGAGACCTGCACTTGTCTGTATGGAGGAGAAGATGCCCTGGTGTCAGAGAGCGTTGTCAGTTGTAGGTCAGCAGCGTCAGTCCTGTAGCATTTTTCAGGTGCGATGAAAAACCTTTCATCTATTCTTGTCCTAACAAAAGGTTGTCTAAGTTCCTGAAGATACTTCTAATTGTTAAGAATTGTTTTGCATCATTGTGACCTTGTCACCAACTTTATCCGAACTTAATGGTTTTTTTCTTCCTCAGAATTTTAGAAAAATACTACAGCTGAGAGTAAAATGGATTTCTATACATTGACATGACTCTCTCTACACACCAAATAACTTGTGTGTTACTCTTTGAGAATGTAGGTGGTACTCGAAGTTTTACTTAAAAAAAAGTTTCTGTTCTCTGCCTTGTTCCCAAACAATTCCTTTTGCAGGCACCAGTCCGTGGAGCTGTCCAGGTGTAAGCAGGAGATGTTCCACTCCGTGCCACAATTCTATGCAGTATTAGAGCACATAATACGAGTTACTGAAATCTGACAAGTACAATGAAGTGGATTTCAGATGGTTCACAGCACTGGCACTGCACAAGGTGCTAACACATTGGCACCGTTTAAGGGTTTTCTCTCAGTAATTATTTATAAACGTTCCCTATATTGTAAATAGATGTAGTGTTTTGCTGATAGTTTGTCAGGGATTGCTTCAAAACCAGATTAGCACTCATTCCTATACTGAGACCTTCCACATACAGATCCATACAGACGAATTGCTCGCTGCCCTCCTACAAGAGACTGAAAACAAAGGCTGCAATTAAAAAAAGAAGTCTGTAATTGCCATCTATTTGTTGATCCTAATGAAGAACTTAGCGTGTGAACCTCTTCAAAATACAGCCTGATGATTAGCTCCTTAGGGCTTTGGAAAAGGGAGCTGAGCCTCGGTAGGTTTCAGAGTAGACATTTGGGATCTTGTCTGTTTAAGGTCAGCTGCTCGTCCTGTAGCAAAATTCCCACTGTAGCTGGGACTCTGTTCCTTTGCTGATCAAGGGAGAATAAGATAGAACAGAAAGAGAAAGGGGAAGGGAATTAAGGCTAGAATTAAAAAGTTACCTTGTGTGCATGTGCACTGAAAAAGTCCATTGAGGGTAATTGTCTATGAAAGAGATGATCTGATCAGGTAATGAAAAACTTGTGTTGTTTCACATTTAGAAAATATTAATGTGATGCTGTTATTGTACAGGACCTGAGGAAGGCTGTGTGTTTCTTTCTCCCTGATAATTTAGATCTGCATTCTGTTTATTTCTGTATGTAAACTAAAGCCAATGTTGAGAAGCAAAATTTGACCCAAATGGCTGCAGCTCTTATTTCCCCAGGCTGGTAGAAAATTATTTCAGCCTATAGAACCATAATCATAAACCTTTCTAGGCTGCTTTAGGTTTAATAATTGAAGCTTATTTTAAATTATTTACCATTTCTGGCTTATGCTATGTCAAGATGTCTAACAAAGACACATCACTGATCAAACCCAGTGAAGCTGACAATGCAACAGGAGACTTGAGCAGATAAAAGCTGGTTAGGGCCTCCATGATTTAGTCAGGACCTCGCTGAGCCTTCTTGCTCCCCTGCTTCATATTTTTTTAAGGGCATCAATGCAACAGAGAGGAAGGAAATGACACACACCGTGTTAATAATCCTTCTGGTACTGTCACAATAAGAGGCAGTAGCTAAGATTTACTGAACAGTGGAACTTCCATTTTTGCTGATGGCTTTGACGTTGGCCATCAGAGCTGCCGGGGGAAAGGAGTTGTTGCTATTGCTCGTGTTTCCAGGCCAGGTAGAGCCAACCCCATGTAGTTAAGTCAGGCAGCAGCGTGAGTTATCTGTGGTTTAGCCTCTGCACAGCGTTTCCACAGATCTGATATTAGCTCTGTTCAGTCACTGTTGGACAGAGGTTACTGGAATAAGGCTGTTGATCTCTCTTGTTATAAAAATCACACTCTTGCACCAAATGAAAAAGAACCACAAAGCTTTATGTAACAGCAAAAGATAAAACCACTCATTTTCCAAATGGTGCCTGTTTCTTTTTATGTTGCTTATGGAAAAAATGATGTCTGGAGAGATACATTTTGAAAGTGTTTTTGTAGAGTGACATGACTTTGCAGGAGAGATTCAGTAAAATTTAGAATGCTGATGTGAGCCTTGAATTGACCTGCCAAGCTGCTGCGTGCAGAGCAGCCTTGGCTTTAATGAGCATGGAATCATTTTGCAAAATGGCACGTGCTGGAGACAAACAAGTGAATTAGATATATAAAAAAAGAAGTTGGTATTTCGACTGGTCAGTGGCAATAGCAACTGATGTATAGCAGGAGATTTTTCTGAATAAATGCTTGGAGACCCCATAGCAACTAGCTGAACTATGCGCTGTGTTGTAAATGCTGCTGCTGTGTGTGCTGCGAGGAAGGCAGCCCTCACCCGCTGGCACCGCACCCACCCTGCCTGCGCTGCTCAGCCTCGCCGCGCCTGCCAAACCCCACTCCAGCCGATGGCCACTGCATCAGCCTTCTCTTTAGGGTGCTGAAAAATTCCCCGAGTCATATTTTATTTCTTTTTCTTGATTATCACAGGGACAAGATAAAGCCTGCAGCATTGTCCAAAAGGTAGATAAACCACTCAGTCACTCTGGTAATAATTTATTTACTAACTACTCTTTCCTCAGATGCAGACACCAGCAATATGTGCTTTAATAGAGCTGCTTTTCCTGATGCAGTGCATGGTCTGAGCCTGGTGAATGACAAGGCCACGCAAAAGGTTTCCCAACCAAGTGGAATCAGAAATAATTAATAGCAGTGCACAGAGGTAGTAGCTCTGCATTGCAGCACAACTTCTCCCAGGCTGCAGGAAGGACGTGCTTGGCCATCTTCCCCGTATTTCTGGGGAAGCCTGGCCCTTAACCTGTTGGGTTTAGTATTTGATTATCCTCCCTGTGCCTTAGAAATGCAGCTCTGGAAGGAGTGCAGAGAATAGGATACAGAGGTTTGCAGAGGTGAGGTGCCAGTACAACTGGTACAGGACTGTGGGCTCCTGTGGGGCTCCGAGTTCCACCAAGGATTTCTATTTAACTGTTGGTACGATGCTCTGACGTAAACATTAGTGCACATTTGCTCTTAGCAGTGCTTGGTAACTTCATTAAAATGGAGCAGAGAAAGGAAATTCTCTAAGGGCAGCTTAGGAGGAGAGAAGGTATTGCTTCAGCTTAATGTGGGTAGTAGGAAAGGCTAATTAACATCAGTTTCCTGTTTATCTCAGTTTAGCTATGGTGTAAGTCATCTGGGTGGATTTAGCAGTACATAGTCCCTTGTTTTGAGCAGTAAATCATTATTTTGGTAGTAACAGTCACTGGTTCAGAAGCCTAAAATACAGGAGTTGGGATTTGATCCTCTTTTAATGTAGCTGCTCAAACCAACTTTAATACGCAAACTTCACGTTACGAAAACAGAGGAACCAGCCTCCTCCTGGAAAAGGTTTTTGAGACGGACAAGAATAATTTAGAGATAGGAAACTGTAATTGAAGGTTGTAAAAGAACACTTGCCTTTGTAACAACATAGAGTATAATCCAAACTCATTGAAATCTCTGAAAGATTTGTTAATGATTTCAAGAGATTTAGGATTTTTTCCCAGCAGGTTTCAGAGAGGAGATAATTCACTTTATATTACGTAACCATCTTAGTGCTTTATATGTTCAAATGGGATTTGTGAACAGTTGTTCAATTTCTGTAACATGGCTCTGTGGCAGAGAGATTATTTGTGGTGGAAAATAATGTTAAACAAATGTACCTTGAGGACCAAAATGTTCTTTAGGTAAGTGTGGTGTTCTGTGACCTTGTCCTGTTCAAATCACCATGTTGTTGTCATGACGAGAGCTTTGGCGTTCTGAAGCTATTTATAAATTTAATAAAGTTAATATTTTAATTTAATAAAGATAATAGTTGAAGTAATTAGAGAAGTAGAAAGCTTCAAGCTGTAGTCTCTTATATCTTGAATTATTTGAGAGTATTAATACAGAAACTTGCTGGTACTTAAAGCCCCTGGGGTTTTGTGGCAGTGAGAGACCTCTACTGCCAGTGAGAAATAGAATAAAAGAATGAGCAAACATCTTCACCTCTTTAGTGCTACTTTAGGGCATCTGTGGCACTACCAAGGATATTTCTGTACCAAAAATAGGCGCATCTTCGCTGTGCAAAGATAACGCAGTGTCAGGTGGTGGCCACTGATGAAACGGGAAGAGGCAAAGTTTTGCTGGGTGTTGATCATTTTTACTTGACACAGAATATTTCTATACAAACCATTCTGCAGTGGATGCTCATCTATTCTAATGTATAAAAATTATTTATATTATTTAAAAAATAATACCTTCAGTCCTTTTTAAATGGAGGTGAATATTCAAAGGAGCCCTGGGGTTGTTGAAGCATCCAGCAGAGGAATACTGGAAAAGCATCTGAGTCATTGCTGAAAAACAATTAAGAAGTTGTCCCCAAGCTTCTGTCCCAGTAGCATCATGTTAAATATGTAGGTCAGGGTGTTGTTTAGCCCTTCCACAAACAGAATTTCTAGGATGGAGAGTGAAAGGCTGACTTTGCAGGCGTTTGGAAAAAGCTACTAGGTGTTTGTCATTATGAAAGGCGAAGTATGGTCCTCATATTCCAAAGCAATTGAAGCCACAGCCTATTTTCCTTTCAGAGTGAGGGAGAGGGAGTTTTGGTTTTCTATTTGCAACATTTTCACTCCAAGTCTAAGAAAAAATCCACCCCCCATTTACTTAAGAATTACCTATTCAGTGGCAGGCTAACTTACTTTAAATTTTTAATTAAAGCTTTGCTTTCTTGTGTTTTCTCCTGTTATTCCGCAGAAAAAGTTCCACATTAGAAAGCTGAAAGTTTTCCTCATAGTGTGCTAAAATTGACCTACTCTTCCTTGTGAGAAATATGTGATTTCATTCTGTATTACATAGCTTACGGAGTGAACTTTAGAGAAAGTGGAAGAATTCCCAAATTAAAAACGTGCTTTTAGAAATAGTACATGTAACGTGGAGGGGAAAAAAAGAAAAAGAAGCAAGTGTGTGTTGAAAGCATCCCACATAAATAGAAAAGTTGATGCCCCAAAGCTTCCAGAAGGGCTGAGATTGCCTGAGCATTGATCGGCGAGGCTGTGGGTTGTCGAGGAGCTGGCTACAGAACTGCCACAGGGTTTGCCTCCTTTGGTTACTGTCCTTGACAGTCCTTTAGCGCAGCAGGGAGCTGGAGCAGCGGCGGAGAAAGGACCACCTGGCCAGGGATAAACCCATCCTACTGCTACGCAAAGGCAAAGAGCGGCTGGACTTCAGTGGGTGCTGGGGCAGGCTTGTAGAGCGTGGATAAGAATAGCCAAATATTTATTGGATCAGACAGCTGCTTCCCATGGATCTGGGGCTGATATCCTCCTGTAAATGAGTCATCTTTGCAGTAATGAAAAAAGAATTTCATTTGTCCCTTTGAATGCAGTAGGACTTCTCTGAAGTCTTGCGTAGGATCTGAGTTCTTTCACTTGATAGTCATTTTGCCTGGGAAATGTTAACGTCTTCAAGGATTTTATTATACAAAATGATTTATTTTTAGAGTATTGTTGCCTGATGTATGCATTTCTACTCATCTGGGGGGAGGGCGGTGTTTGTGGCTGTTTTTTTAGCTTGTCATATAAAATACTGGGGGTTTTCCTGTTATTTGTACTCATCCAGAACATAAAATGCAAATTCAAGTGGGTGTTGTAGTCTGTCAGATGCAGACCTAGGCTTGGAGATGCTGTCAGTGACCTCCTTCATGACCTCAGGCTGATGGCAGAACCTGGCTAAAGTTTGCCTTCCGCATACGTAAAATGGAAATAATTGTACTTTATGCAATACAATTAATAATACTAGGGCAAGTATTATGATTACGTTAGAATGTTTATAAATATTTTTAGAACTTCTGTGAGACATTTTGCTTAGAAAAATAGCTGCTTTAGCAGAATTCTGATGAACCGGGACTTGTCAAAAGTCATAGAAACATTACTGTTTCCTCTTATCACTGATGATATAAATTATTACACTACTGATTTATAGTCATTTATGTTTCAAACCTAGAACATGTTCTACTTTTTTTTCTGAAAGATTATCTCAGTTGAGTTCCCAAAGGCACAACTCTCATAGGAAAGAGTACACTTATTGTACTATTCCACAAAACAGGGAGTTGCTTCAAGTGGATCTTGGTTTCTCTTCTGTTTTTTAAAATTTATTGTACTCTTAGGTAGCAGGGGACATCATAAAGCACAAAACCAACTTATTTTTCAGCCAATATAATACAGGCTAAGGACCAGTTTAGCAATGGGGTTTTTTTCCTGTTCATAAGCACTTAAATAAGTCCACAGGATTCCATGCTCAAGCTGATTGTACAAAGAAACGCTGCACTCTGAAAGGAAGGGGAATAGGAGTCAGGGCTGGGCAGATTGGGATCTCTGTCTGACCCTGACTATTTACAACTGCACTTACCTAATTGGAAACATTTGTTTTCCATTGCATGTAATTGAAATTTTATGTGTGTCTGTCCCATTTGGTGTTATGAAGATGCTGTCTGAGAGAAGAGCTGGAAATGTAGCACTGAGAGAAGGCAGGGGAGAGGCGAGCGGTTGGTGGAGCCTTATGACCTATTTTCCATCTTCTCGTTGCCTCTGGGTCAAATTTTGGTGCTTGGCAGTGGAGTCCAAATAAATGAGCGGCAACAGTGACAGAATGGGGTGCGAGAGCAGTAACAGCCATGTGAAAATCATCTCCAAAATGGGAGAGTGCTGGATGTCACGAGGGATGTACTCACCGTTGCTTGATTCAAGTGATGCTGCCCACGCTGACTCCATCCACATGCGTGTTGGAGTCGTGGGTCTGTCAGGGGCAGGTGGGGGAGGGCATTCCTAAGAATGCAAAGTTGTTCCTAAAACCTTGGATGTTTTGCCTCGTGTTGAGTAGTCACAGTGTGTACATCATTAACGTGCGTATCACAGCATCGTGAATGGTGAATGGCAGCTGAAGAAAGTTTTATAGCAGTCTTCTCTGGAAATAAACCTCTCAGTTTTGTCGTTGTGTCTTCTTTGGCTCTCTAATTTATAGACACTAGTGGTTTTAATAGTCCTGAGAGACTACAGTACATAAAAATCGGTGGTGTCTTGTGTCAGTTGTTCAGAATCAGTCACACTGCCACAATTTTTAATTTATACATAATTTGGAATCACTGCAGAATTTCTTTGATCAAGACTTGGTTACAGATGATACTCTTTTCAGTACATCTTTTGGCATTTCTGTTACTTGTCTGGAGGTTGTTTGGTGGGGGTTTTTTCCCTTGGCTGACATGTCTAACTAGCTGATAAACTATGCGAAGATGTGTTTTCAATCACAAGATCTCCAAACATCTATTTAGAACTGCAGATAAGCTTGTAGCAACGAAAAGTTGATTGAGTTACACAGCATACTTATTTGTTTTTCCTGCTATTCTGCCTGTCATTTGGATGATTTATGTAACTGTAAGGCACAAACCGAATATACAGATATATTCAGTGTGTTCATGTCTGTTATTTCTCAGCGTGTATTGACTCGCCTTAGTGGGTGTATTTGGAGGATTAGGTATAGCTTGCTTTCAGTGGCACCTGATACGCTTTTGTTGATTCTAGTTTAACCATAAAGAGCAATTTACTAAAACAAATTGCATAATATTCAAGATACAAGTATTTTCTTATGAACATTAATAGGAGCACTTGTTATCCCAGGTGTATCTAATGGGGCCTGAGATAAGAGAAGCACGGGATGTGAAATGAAAAAGAAACCGAGTACAAGAACTACTGGAATGTACATAAGAACCTATGTAATTATGTACATCAGCAATCATTAACTGTTATGGGAGATTAAATGCTAGAACCAAGGGTACAGTGCTAACCAAAAATGGATCATTCTTTGAGGATTCCCTAAGAACATGCTCGCTTTTTTTTTCTTCTTTAATTGACGAATATAGAAATGGAAAAAAAAGTTGCATATCCTTTCCATCTGTTGCTCTTCCTTCTTTATAGTTAAAGTGGTAGGTGACGCTGAGGCGTGTGGTGGTGTATTCTGTTTTCAATTTCTTGGAGCATTTCTCAGGTGTTGAAGGCCTCAGTCTACTGCTTTCTAGTACCGGCACAGATACCCAGACAGCAGCTGCCTCTGAGACAAGGGAATACTTCTTCACCCAGTAATTTCAAGGAGTATTAAGAAAGAATAGGTTTACACAAGTACAGTTTCAAGATGCATTTAATGCTAACATAAATTATGCTTTTTTTTGGATCCGCGTTTTAAAAATAAACTGATTTCCCTAGTTCCACAAAAGGTCTGATAAGACCATATATATAACTTTGAATTGCCAGCTACGACATTTTGCTTATGTTAGACTTGAAGCAGATTTCATCATCTGGTCTAGAACAGAGCTCCGGGGAAAAGAAGTTAGTTACAGACCATTTTTCTCTTTGAAGTTTCAGTGCAAAAATATTCAAAGCTCATGATAAGGTACCTTGTTAAGGAAAAAAAGGATCTATTTTAAAGCAGGACTGTTGTTTTCAGTATAAAGCAATGTTTAGCATGAGGAAATTTATCAAAAACTCCACTTCTTAGTGTTCCAGATAGAAGATTCCATGCTATTTAATACATGCAGCATTTCTTAAAGTATTTTCTCTCTTTCTCTACCGTGAGTGTGAGATCTCGCTATTAACCAAACACTAAATGTCAGAGTAAAGCAGTTACCTGTCTCTGTTTCATATTGTTGGTTTGCTCCGTTTTATTATAATTGATTAACCTTCTGCTTCCCGTTACCAGCATTGCAGATATTACTGCTGCATAAACAAAAAACAGAAGGGCAATTGACATTTAGACAGGAAAACATTTAGACTTCAATAAAGACCTGAATAAAGTCCGTTTTCATGAATGTCACTGAAAGAATGGCAAGATCTTTTGGAAAGGAAGAATTATGTTTTTAACATTGTTGCTGCTCATCAAATTCTTCTAAACTACAATAAACCAGAAGATGCAGCATGTGGAAAAGTCTATAATGTAAATTGTATATGTATAAATGAGACATACTTTAATAGGTTATACATGTAATATATATTCCCCTGCCAAACTGATTTTACAGGCAAATACAGAAGTTTGACCTTTGAAAGTTACATAAAATTTGTAAGATATCAGAAGGATGCGAGAAGTTGAGAAGCACGTAGGAAAAGGGTCAGTGCAAGGTTTCTCCTGAGGCAATGGGAGTAGCCATATGGTGCTTTCCGGAGGAAGGCGCTGGAGCGGTACAGCGAGTCGTAGTGAGACTGGTTCTCTTCCTTCTATGTATAACACGGACTTAAGAGACTGGGATTTTCCGAGTCAGCAGTGATCTCCTGCTGATGTATTCAGAAGGGAAGATAGGATGATTATCTTAGAGAAGGGGATTGAGGCCTTGCTTGGATATTCCAAATTCTGAATGAGATAGCTTCGTGAAATCCTGCAAGATGGCTTAAGGCAGAATTAGTATCCTGTCTGTGTTAAGGAACAAAAATTAGAGCTAATCGAGGGCCAGATATTTGATTTAGATTTAGACTGAACTGCCTGAGACAAATAGGTAGCTATTAGAGCTTCCTGCTGCAGAGAGAGAGAAAAACATGAAGTTCTAAAAAAACATTTTACTTTCGTTGAAAAGAAAAAAACCCAAATGTTTATGGCCTTAAAAGGCATAATACACTTTATAGTTGTGTGGTCAAGGGTGGATCTTAGCTCCTTACCCTGAGTTTCCCATTTTGGTGCAGGGAAAGCTTTGCTGCCTCACTACTCTTTGATTACTGCTGCTAATAAGATCCCCCAGTGGTAATCAACGTGAAGTTGGGCTCGCACGACTAAATTGATCTCAATGCTTCACTGTGTTGGCCAAGTTCTGTGATTGCATTTGAGGCTGCAGCTTTCCCTCATTGCCTTGTTGATGCTGACCAGCCTGTGTGTGCATTTCTTTCATTTAGTGCCGAGATGTAATTTTATAACACAACTATTTTTCTGTATCTCTCAGCAAATACAAATATTGCTGTGCATTGGAAATACTTCCACAGTCTGCAAAACCAGGGGCAAAGATGCAAGTCCACAAGAACAATATGGTTTTTCGTTTGAGCTGAAATCAAGGGGATATTCATGTCATAATTCACTCCCCTGCTTAGGTTTCAGCTGAAGAGGTGCCCAAACAATGTTGCAGATTTTCTTGCCTATGCCTGAGAAAGTGATGGTCAACAAGTTAAATCAATTTAATCACCTGATAAAATTCTATCAAATGCTTCTCCTTCCACTGGCTTGACCACAGATTTTTCTAGTCTTGTGATTAGTCTATGATCTTTGTAATAATTTCTGTGATTTAGACAGTGTTTGGTGTTAACCCGTATGTTTCATTTGTGATTAGTATTTCTCTTTGAAAAATGGAAGATTGAAGCAAGGCTGGCAAAGGAAAGAAGTACCAACTGCATTTTTTATGAGAAAATTATGTATGTGATGTATAAACTACTTGTTAGTGACTTGCATAGTGATCAGATGATAATCTGTAGAAGAGAAGGGAACTTTTTTTCTGATTACCTCAGAATTCATGTGAGATGTTTCCTCCCTCTGTGAATAGGTATGAAAAAAAAGCAGGAAATGAACCAGTATGTTTTGAAGGACAGCAAACCAGGATACTACTGGTTTAGTTAATACTGGATTTCTATAGATTACAAATTTAAACACTATTAATACTGGAATATAAAGATTGCCTTTGGCACTTGCGTACACTCTAACCAGCGTATGAAGGGTGTATCAGGCAGTCTAATGTATGTTTGCACTGGAATTGTCCACACTTTCGGGGGTTTTATTTTATTTTTTCTTATTTTCGTTGCATGCATTTTATCTGTGGAATGCTGCAGGCTCAGGTGGCTGATGTCTGAGAGGAAGGTCCCTGTAAATTCCCCAAGGAACCATAAATATTTCAGAGTAACAGAGATTGTGCAGCTTTTCAAAAGCGTATATATTATATACTTTGTTTTAAACTTTCCTATCCATGCGACAATCTTTTCCCAATTCTGTCACACCTGTGCCCCTTCAGCACTGCAGGACCTGTAGCTGCGATGATTAACCTCCAGGTTCTCTCTGCACACTCTGCTAAGGACACAAAGACATATGGTGCTACTTGGATTAGGAGCTCTTTGGTGCTGTCCAGAGAGGATCGTTACCCTTAATGTGTTGAATGATTCACCATCTAAAGCAAAGCAAAAATGATTCGTCCTCTTCAAAATGGCTCAGAATAGATTTTTGCGATTGATTGGACTCAGATTATTTAAGCTGAGATGGGTTTACTTTTAGGTTCTCTGTAGTAAACAACTGTCTCTTTATGAAGGCTGCTTGGGTTTCCGGAATTACTTTATTATTTATCATAATTATTTAATCAATTATTGTGACCAACATACAGTAGATAGCAAAAGAAAGAAAAGGCTGAATTTTGGGGAAATAATGATAGCATCAGTGTCATTACTGTAAAGCATAAAGGAGACATAGATGATAGAAAGGCAGAAATCATCAGACTTGAATATCTGCATGAGCTCAGGATCTGACCCAAAGTCATTGCCAGAAGCCAGTGAGCCATGTGGTGCTTGACCTTCCCGCAGAGGTATCTCTAAGAGTGAATGACTTTGCGTTTAGGCAACATTTCAAAGTTCGGGAAATCTTCTAGAAATATATAGGTCCCTGTGCAGTCTCTTTTTGAATTTAATTACTGTGTTTAACCATAAAAATGTAGTAGGAAATACCTCTTTGGGGAGAGATTCCAGAATAACAAATTTTGGGATTTGTGCCTCTAGTGATATATAGGTTGTGCTTTGTCTTGGTGCTTGGAACTCTTTCTCTCTCCTTCTTTTTCCCCTTTCGTCTGTTATTTTGCAGCACATGCTCTTACGGTGTCTCCCAAATTTTTATTTTAGCTGCTGTGCTACACTAGGGCATGATGTTGGTAGAGGTTTCAAACAAAGCTTTAATAGTAATGGCAACAAATAAGGTTAATGAAGCATTTATCGTAGGAGCAGAGCTGTTCTGCTTTTGTTGCTGCGCACTTGGGGCTGTGTGAGTGTCCTGAGCCCTGTTTTGTCTTACAGCACACAAGCGTTGCTGTTCCTGGGCTTGTGAACAGTATCCCATAAAATAAAGTCTCCACCTGGAGTTTAATTATGGCTTTGGTTTCAGTGTTTCCCTGTTATTTGTCTTCGAGATCTTAGTTGAGATTTTGCAAGTAGCAGCACATCAGCAGTTCTGTATCATGCTATTTTTCTTGCTGGCCAGTAGCAGGGAAGTCAAAATATTTAGCAATGGCTCCATTTACTACAAGATTCTTTGGAAAAATGGTGGCAGAAGAAACACTGTAATTGGGAGAGTAAGTTCTTGTTGGTGATGGCGTTATCATCTTTATATGCATATCTTTAATCTTTGTGACATTATGAAGCATAATGGATGCCTAAGTATGATAGAAGTGCAACGCTGCTTGTGCAAAACCATCCCTTTCAGTATGATTTTGTCTTGAACATTCACCTTTTGGATGGTAGAGGTTCTTCTTTTTTCACTTAGTGTTTTAAGTGGTCTCAGGCAATCCTGTCTATGTTTATCTTTGGGATTTGCTTTCAGATTTATATTTACAGGGCTTGCTGAGTGTTTGACACCTGTATTTCATCCTTTCATCCTAGGTTAAATATTTTTAGATATGGCAAACTGGCAATAAACCAGACCATGACAAGAATCACAAATAGGTGCTGGTGTTTGCTGGCCAAAGGAGTGGGAGTTGTTTTGTCAGAAGTTGTCTCATGCTCACAGTTAAACCAAGCCAGGTACCTATCTGAGAAAAATATTTATGAAATGTCTGCTGCTGCTGCTCAGAATAGGCATTATATAACACACTAGACCTCGCTTCTGTCAAAACAAAATGAATACCTTTACTCAACTGGTTTTAATTTTATCCCCAGCTGTAACTCTTCCACATGACATGATGAGGAAAGCTGTTTAAAGAAGTATAAAATGTAACAAAATAAGACTCCCGCAAACGTACTTAGCGGCTGATTGCGTGAAATCCGTGCTTAATAGGAAAGATCTTGTGAGATGCAGTTCCCACAAATCTGCTGAGGGCTTTTTTTTGTTGTGTGCTGGCTTTGTGTTGCTGAGAAGCTGATAACCATCACTGCTGCAGGCTTAGAGAGAGTTCAAGTGATGAACTTGAACAGAATTTTCCTCAAATTTCACAATAGCATGGTTTGAGATAGAGAAGGCAGCTCTTAGGAGTCTTCTCATGGTTGTGTATTTTTTTACAGAGAGCCCATTATACTGGTAATGATCTTTACTAAGGATTTTGAGCTTGGTGAATTCTGATCACCTTGCATTGTTTGGGCCATATAAAAGTGCAAAAGTTGCAAGGAGGAAATTGATGGTTGCTATCCTAGCATCAACACTTCAGTACAGTATAGGAGAAACTCCGCTCTCTTTCTTACCAGGCGCTTTAAAGTGTTTCTGAAGGTTTCCTAGTTAAGGGAGTGATTAAGGTTTGGAGTTAGTGTTGCAAAAAGTTTTGTTGCGCTGCTGGAGAACCAAGAGTGCATGAAAGCTTGGGAAAACAAGTGGATTCAGTGAATTACCTGCAGCAGGTTCTGCTCCCCTGTGAAGATACACAAGATCGTGGGCTTCAGAGCAGTTGTGGCAGCGTAACACCGAGCAGGCTCTGACTTCTCTGCACGAAGAGGCTTCGGCATGAGTGTCACGCCTGAAAACCACACCTTTGTGTTTTGGTTTCTTCCCTGCTGCCTCGTGGGATGGATTTGCAGCCCAAGCCAAAAGGAGCATGGGAACTTACAAAGACACAGCAACATGTTCCTCCACAAAGGCTTTGAATCTTACGTGATAAGACATACACTTTGTTAGAATATGGTGCCCCAACTGTGTTTGGCAAAGCACGAACATGTTTGCTTTCTGAGTAATTTGCCCTAATGACTTTGAACCCTTCTGACAAACAAGAGGAATATTGTTAATGGGCTCTGGCAGAAAGCTTATCCACTGCTCCTCGTCAGATGGCTGCGCAGATTGGTGCTTTCTGCAAGCATTATTTGGAAGGAATGCGTGCTACTTGGGTTTTGCCACCCTTTCCCCTTGGTCACGCTCTTCTATGTTTTCTACCAAGTTCGTTTCATATGAGATCGCTCTATCAAAGGGTTTTCAGTTCCAATTTATGTTGGAACCTTGGTTTTATGAACTTCAGTGGAGTCAAGCACTTGGCAGGATTCCTTCTTGCATCCTTTTATTTTTCTAACGAAGAAGTTATGGCAGGGTGTATGCACCTCACTGTCCTAGGGCCATGCCTTGGAAGAGCTGCAGAAAATCGGCACCGGCTAATTCTGGGAAGGGCAGCCCTGCGTGGGAATTTCTGCAACATCATTGGTGTCTCCTAAAGGCAGTGACTGCTCTCAGTGTTGTGGGGACCAAATGTTACCATGCTGCAATGCTTGGCACCACGGGCATTCTCAGTGTAGTCATCTCCTGTCTGAACCTGCCTGTAGCTGAGAACTCGTGTGTGCGCATATTATTAGTGTAATGTTAAGATGATCTGCGACCTTTACTTGTTCAGTAGTCATTTTGTATACAAAGTCTAGGTTGTCTGAGTGCAAGATTAAATATTCCAGCTCTTGTATTTGCCAGTTGCTGGCAAAAATGTTGTTGTTGGGTACATTTCGTAGTTCAGGTTTCATTCAGTTCCGTGCAAGTATATAATCACATCACCAAAAGCGACAATGAAATTAATCATTTTGTGCATGCATCTATCCAGCGTGTATTGATAGTCCTTACACTTCACAGCGCTAGAGGCTTTTCAAAGGAGCGGAATGATCCCATCCTGGAGCATTCATCAGTCAAGGAAAAATTATAGGGCCATTTTAAATCTCCCTGATGGTAATTAACACAAAAGAGAACCCTGCACCGATCAATAATCCTTCAAAGGGAGCCGGGGAGAGCTCGCGCTCTCTGAATATGACTGGGACTGCTGGGAAGGGTGACTGGGGAGAAATCAATAGGATACTGTAGAGAGCTGCCTGCTGACATGTATTGCACTGCTGGCAATGGTTTGAAAGCCCAAGGAGAAAAATGCTGGCTGGATATTACAATTCTTTGAGGATCACTATTTCTAAAGAGTTTGGGGCTTAGTTTTTCAAAGACATGCCCAGCTACACTTATGGGTGCATGTCTATGGACTCTGTTACCTAGGCAGACAGTTTGTCTGCATTACCTCTGTTACCTCCAGCTGCTCCTGAAGCATTTGGAAACCGTGAATTATTTCTAAGCTAACTTTGTGTGGGTTTTGTTTTGCTTTTTTTCTTTAATTCTGCAGTGGGTATTTTTTGGGATAATAGGTGGATTCCAAAATGTAATCCTCAAAATGATTTTTATCCTAGTAGGTGTAGCCATGATAACTAACTCCAACCTAGAGGGAACATCCTCATTCTCGGTTCTGGTGGAGTTTTTCTTCATTGTTTGCTTTGTGATTTTGTTAGTTGATTTGTTTTTATTAATTACTATTCTAGCTAAACTTCTCACAACCCTAAACCAAAACATCAATAACCCCCAAAATAAGGTCAGACATGACACAGACGAGCTAAAGTGATCGAGCATCCAAGATTGTCACTTTCTGGATACATTTGAGCTCCTCTGAAATCAAACCTGGGGATATATCAGTTCAAAAGGAAGCTTGTCACAGTTGTTACATACATGAACATGGAATACCACGTGAATCAGAGGAATGAAACGGTCATGAAGTCTGTACTCATACATTTGATCTTGTTTTGTAAATATCAGATAGCTGCAACTTGAATTATTCCTCTTTTTGAGTTAGAAACTCAGAGGGCATTAGCAACATCCTGAAATGTAGTGCTTTCTGTAAACACAGTGAGACTGAGAGTGGTAAGAAGAAAAATTAAAATATTCCAAGGCATGCAACTGGGTAATTCAATAACCCTCACATGGAGAGGCATTTCTCTCAGTGGGACTTTAACTTGACGTGCTCAGCAGGCTGGCTGTGCGCTGCAAAGCAGCTCCCCCCCACCCCAGCCCACCCCAATGCCATTTCCATGCATAGCTGGCCTGGTAGGTGTAAAAATAGCCAGGCAGCGCCTGAATTGGAAATGGGAACCGACTGCTGCCTGCAGTTGCTGGGGTTTCGGGTTCTCCGTGACACAGGACGGCTTGGGAAAGGGAGCCTGGTCCGAGCGGCCGGGCAGCGGAGCACAGGCGGGATCCTCCTCCGGGATTGTCCTTCGGGAGCGCTGGGGCAATCCCACTTGTAGGAGTTAGCAGCAGAACTGATATGGGCAATGCACCGATCTGCCACTTGTGTCATTCAGATAAGGGCTTAAGAACACAAGGGAACATACAGGATTTGGATAAAACCCCTGACTACTATGGATGCAGCAGTGAAGAAAGTAAAGATCCTGATGCTCTGGTAAGTCTTGCCTGAAGAAAACAGGAATCAACGGGAAAAATGAAGATCAGGGATGCGCATGTTCAATTTGAACAGGATCTCTTTGCTTGAACGTTCCTTGGTAACTTGCAATATCAAGAGATCTGCTAAATGTGTCCCTGGGCTGAGACCGTGATTGCAAAGTAGCTGTCGCTAAGCTGGGCAGTCACTCCGAAGTGTTGTCAGCTACTGAAAGGTTTAGGGAGATGGAGAGAACACTTGTCAGTGAAACAAGTCCTTCAGATGAACGGATGAAATCAATTAGCTGAGTTTACACGACTGCTGTAAATGATCCTGCATCGATCATTTGCAAAACTTGAACTCAGTAACTTTTTGGTAAACTCCAGTACACAATATTATTGTCTGTGTTTGCAGCAGAGACAGAGCCCCATAGATCTTTATGCAGATGAAGGTTGCAGTGAGTGGCACTGGGCACACACGAGGGGATCCCACTGATGGCTGCAGCACTGGGGAGTTGGGCGGGCAGTGTGTGATTATAACAGTAATGTCAGCATTTGCTTAGCAAGCCAGAAGAAAATCGTTGGTATGAATACTTACATGATGTCTGTGGCAAATCAAGTGCCTGTTTCCTCTTTTTTTAATTTTTTTTTAATTTTTTTTTTATTTTATTCCCCCCTGCCCTCCCCTTTTCTTTCTTTCTGTAGTTGGGCAATTCATTGTTAAACGGTTATTTCATTCAAAATTAGCAATGAAAGGAGGTAGCATCAACACTTCTGGCTGAACAAGATCAGGAAACCTTTAATGTCGATATATCCAAAACCTATGTTCTCTAGAATGTAATTGTTCTCAGGTCCGTGTTATGCTTTGCTCTCACATGAATGACTGCAATGCATCATAGGAAATGTAGCTGAGATGAGTTACAGCATTCGGAAGGGAAGAGAAGAGCACAGACACTCCCAGCAGCAGCTCACAAGAAATTCTTCTGTGTTCTAGAAAATAATTGTGATTCTGTCTTGATTTTCTGGTAGGAGATTTACTCTTTTTTTTTTTTTTTTTCTCTGAAATTTTCTGACCACTTTTACTGCTTATTTCGTTGATAACAGAGTTGGACCAGTTCTTCAGAAACAAAACTTTCTTTGAGCGAAAACATGAAATTGAAAACTAAAATAGTTTAGACAGTTTTTTTCTCCCATCAAACAGTTTTAGATTGAATTAAGAAATGAGCTCCAGGATTTTGGAAGGGAAACGTGAAGTCGGGGGGAGGGACGATGCAAGCGCAGGACTTGCCAGGGCAGGGAGGGGAGGACAGGCTGCTGCCACTGCTGAGTGAGGCGTTACAGCATTGCCTTTAAGGTGAGTGGCCTGAAACTGTTAGTGAATGTAGAGGGGTTCCCTGGGACACAAATAAGCAAACTCGGAACTGGTTTTCTCTGAATGTAGAGTGTCCGAGCTGCCCTGCTGCACTGAGGTCAGGTCTTGGAGAAGGCAGGGGCAGCCAACTCAAGCATCAAGGATCTTTGAGGGGTTCTTGTTTGGTCTGTTGGTTGGTTTTTTTCTGGCTACCTTTCAGTCAACCTTCACAGCTTTTCTTATCAGGCAGGGATCAGGCACTTTGATAACACTTTTGAATTATTTACTCGTAAGGTCTTGGCTTTATGTGGCTCTGGTAGGGACCAACAGACATGCTTTAGAATATCAGGCTTGATTCAAATGTTACAGTGCTTGGAGGATTACAACAGCAAATTGCTGTATGTCCCTAGCAATGTTTACAGTCTCTCATTGTATTTATTATGATTCCACACAAAAAGGTTATAACATTTTAAAAAATTGTCTTAGAAATTAGAATTATCAGTTAAGTTTTGTCCTGAAAGGACAAATTATATATTGGGTTTTTTTTTTCCCCAGACAGGAGTATAGTATTCAGCACAATACCTTGTTAGCATATTTCCTATGCTTTTATACAGCTGTAGCCATCCATCCTCGCTGTCTGGGTTCATTAAAAAGCTGCATGTGATGATGCCATAAATCTTGTACCAGATACAAGGTCCAGAATAATTCAGTTGGTATCCAGCCAACTCAAATGGCAAAATTGCTTTGCATAATCTAATCTTTTCTAAACTAAAATCAAAGACGTTGTGCTGCTTCAGGTCCATCCCACTGGAGAAATCAGGAGTGTGTTGGCTTGACTATCTCGAGTTGTCTCTATGATGCCAAATAACATTCTCAAATGGGGAGTAATATTTTGATACTGAGTTCATATTTGAAATAGCAGCATGAAAAAAAGCAACAAACTATTTCATAATCCTATATTATAAGTTTAATTATGGGCTTTTTTGGTTCTGATGTGCTGCAACAAAGACATCTCAGATGACAAAACGCTGGGATTTGTTGCACTCACTTTATGTTAGTCTCCCTCTTCACTTGGATATCTAATTATCTTCATATTTGCTCTTGAAAGTATATGATCCTGTCTTGCTTCATGGTGCTGGATCGTGTTGTATTTCAGCCTGCTCTCTGAGGTTCAGGACAGGATCATTCCTAACACCTCCTGAATCGTTCAGAGGAGCAGTTTTCTCTCCCTGCTCAAGGGAATGGATTTGGCAATGTGGACTTTGATGCCGTTGTACGAGACAGTGGGAGAGTCAATGCTGGGGACTGACTGTGAAGCAGTGATGCTGCCCAAAGCTGAATTGTTTGAAATTTAGGCCCAAGATTCCAGGAGGTTTGTTTTGCAGGTAGTGTTGAGCTGGAAGTTAAGGGGAGACCATGAGCCTTCCCTTGTTTGTGTATTGGTCTTGATGTTTGTGTCACTGAAATATGCTTCAAGTGTAACTCTCCAGTTGACTGAGGCTAAATTAATGTGAAGAGAGAAAAGGGTATTATTCATGCTGCATGTGATGCTGTTTCCATGAATCCTAAGAGAAATATCTCCTTCATGAAATCTGGTTTCTTTCCACGATAGACAAAGTTAAAAATTCTTCCCTTACTACTTGGGTGTTTGTTTCCCCTTTCTGTACAAGTAAGGTCTTTATGATGAGTCGTGCTGGCAGAGCTGGCATTGAATTAGAACCTGCCGCTTTGCAGTAACACCCAGTTTGTTTACATCTATTTCAGTCCATCTCAAAGAAACACGAAATCATTTTTTATGTTAATGGTACCAATGTGACTCAATGGGCAATTGGTTAATGGTGTTCAGGTAAGTAAATCTGTTTGATTCTTTAGCTCTGATGGTGTTAGCACATTTCTTTTATTAGAAAGATGGTAAGACAAGGGATGGAAGGGCGTGAAAAATTAACAGGAGTGATAGAATTCTCTGTCAACAGGCTGTCATAAACCTCACTTGCAGGCTAGATTTTTGGTTAGGTTAGTTATTATTCTGCTAGATATGCTTGGAATGGCGGCCTAATTCTTTCTAGAGGTGTTTTCAGCATTATTATCTCTCTATTTAGGAACATCATTAGGAATGGAAACTTGTCATGGAAACCATTTAAATGCCTACCAAGTTCGAAAGTTGTTACTAGCACCTCAAGATCTCAATACATTGTGTTCAGATGATCCTAAATATTTTCCCCTCCTTTAATATTATTCAATTCTTTTAGTGGAAATTTTGGTTCCGTATCAGTATTTAAGAGACTTCAGTAAATGTGTGTGTCATGTAGAGCTAAGGCTGCTCCATTTGAACACATCCTGGATGCTTGTGGTTTCAGGAAATGACTAAATGACGCGTTCACTCAGATTCTAGCACAGGCAATTTTCCCATTAAACAGAAGGATTATTGATTTCTAGTTTTGGAGTAGTTTAAGTGTCTTAGTAAAAGACATGCGAATTCTTATAGTTTTTAGGATTACTCAGACTATAGTGAAAGCTTTCATTCTGTAAACCCAGTTCTTTTTCTTTTTGCTCTGGGTTTTTTGATGGTTGGTTGGTTTGGTGTTTTTGTTTGCTTGCTTGCTTGCTTGGTTTTCCCCTTTTAAAAAAATCCAGGCTATGTTTTCTAGGTGCTTTTGAGATTCTATTTTTGTAGATTCACGCTGATGAGCATTATTTGGACTTGCACACTGTTTGCAAGCTGGGACTTAGACCAAAACGTTTGTTTTTGAGAACATGAATAGCCCAGCGGGACATCAGGGATTACACATGCCTGAAGTTCAGCTAGTTGTGAAGTGCTGTTCTGGATTAGAACCCTATTACTGATGTTACCTTATATTTTAAAATCAGTGGGGATCAAAATAACTTCTGTCATTTCAAATACTGTATTTGGAAGGAACAAGCAGTTGGGCAAAAGACTTTTATTCTATTCTTTCTCCTAGCAAACAATGCGGTTTTGCCTCTGTTCTCACAAATCCTTCATTGACATAGTAGAAGTCAGCTGGCGGCCAGTCCAGTATGTCGAATTAGTGAGTGTAGTGGGAGGACTCCTACAGATGTCTGTGGCAGCTCAGTATCAGAAAGGGGTTATAGAAGACATTTGCTTCTTGGCTCAAGCGAGGGTTGATTTTACATTAGTATTTCTTCCTCTTTTGCTGCTACTGTATTTGCTAATACTGGCCCAAACTCAGGAGCGCGGTTAAGCATGTATTTAAATCCATCCTTTAGCAAATAACATGAAGCCATTTCATTTGAGGTAAAGTGGAACTAATGATGTGGTAAAAAATAAGCATGTTTTGAAGTGTTTTGACAAATGTAGCCCTTTATTCTTCTCCTGGTTAAAAACAAAGCAAAACTGATTAGGCATTTGTACATTCCAGTGGAAAGAAAAGGGTGGCTGGTGTCCTGCAAGCACTGGGATTTCAAGGAGGAGTCAGCAAAAGATCAAAGATATCAAAATATACCAACCAGCACAAAATGAAAGTCATCCCTTAGGAATAATTGGGAATTTTCTCATCAGTATCAAAGGATAGAACAGTTGAAGCCTGGCTTTGCTGTTAGTCAAAATTAGAAGGGCCCATAAGGTGTAATAACTTTAGTTGTGTCTGTCTGGAGCCATCCTGTACCAGGAGCTGGTATACAGAGAAATACAATAAACACAAACATTACTCATCCCACCTCCTTTGGCACCGTATAGATTTGGCTCCAACACGTCCCTTAGTAGATCTAATGAGAGGATGTTCATTCTGAGAAACACAGGACATAGTGAAGGGTCCACTTCTGAATCCAGTCAGCTCTATCGCAGGTTTCTGTGTCGGGTGATCAGTTTCTGCGCAAACTAGTTTCAATTTGAAATCACGGAATATTTTAATCTTGGGTCATACGCAGTGAATTAGCACAAAAGCTTTTTCTTTTATGGAGGCTATTTCTGAGTCTTGGTATTACACAATGGTTTTTGCTGTAAATAGCGATAGTGTTTACGCCAAAGCGTGGGCCCGTGTCCATACTGTACACATCTTAATGGTGAGGACAACTCCAGCCACCATTCCAGCTCAGTGCTGGTAAAGGTGGTGCCAATTTCTCTGTCTCCTTCGTAACAATCTATGATTGATTGGCCTAAACACTCCAAGTGCCTTGAATTACTCAAGTGCATAGTATGTACTTAAAAGAATGTATTTGTTTTTCTGATTTATAACTATTATCATCAACTTGGAAAGGTAGACCCCTGAAATTAAATTAATTTCTAGATGCTATTAGCCACGTCTTAGCAGAGAATATTTAACTTGCTAGTGATCTCTCATCTCTGAAAGCTTGTCTTCCTCTGCACACTTCACATTTTCTGTGATTCAGCTTCTCATTTCTTAAAAAAAAGAGATTAGTTTATTGTAGGATGAGTTGTATCTTTCCTGGGTAAGAAGATGCTTTAGATTGTAAGGGCTGTTTTAGCTAAGAGTACTGTTTTAGAATTGGGGGCTTTTTAGTTCAGCTGTTTATTAACCAATTCTATACAACCAAAGGTACGTAGCAGGGTGAATTAGATCTGAAACACCTGTACGTGCTTGAATGGGAGAAGCTGCGTGATAAAAACACTTGTGTGAAATTGAAATAACAAAATTGGGCACGTGGTTCACCCAGGAGTTTAGGTACTGAGGTTTCTTTAAGATCTGTGATTTAATCTGTCTTCCTTCACGTCCTCCGGTAAACTAATGGGAGGACTACATAGCCTTTTATGACGAAAGGAAGTGGCTTTGAAAGTCAAGCGCTATTGTCTTCCTTTCCTTTCAGAAGACAAATGTTATTTCGTTAAAGGCTGGGAAAATAGGTTTCCATTATAGGTGTTATCATCTCGTTTAACTCATTTACCGGTGTTAGATGAGTGAGGCTGTGCCGTTGCAAGGGCGAGCTTTAGCTCTCCTGCTGCCGTGCCTATCACAACTGCAGGGTTAATAATAATTTTTAAAACCATCCTTTGCCTGCCCTGAAGACGGGGGGTCCGGGCGGGCAGAGCGCGGGAAGCGGCTGAGGGAGCCCCTGAGGGAGCCCCTGAGGAGGCTGCACCTTCTCGGGTCCTTAGCTCTCCTTCCCGGTGTGTGTTGCCTCATTCCTGTCGCTGCTCTTTGTTGTTCCCCGTGTTGAATTGTTGTGTTAAACCCTCCTGAGCTCAGCCCTCGGGGTTTTGGCATTTTTCTGCCTCTTCTTCTCTTTGTGGGGTGGGGGAGGAGTGCGGTGAGAGAGGAGCTGTGTGGGCCCGGCTCTAAACCGCGAGACGCATACAAAAAAATGTTAACTTAAGGTGCAAACCCGCTATTTGGCTATTAGACATCAGTCCTGAATTCTGGTATTTGAATTCTGTTCTTGTTTGAGTTGTCTTTCAATTAAGAAACTGCATTTAACAGGTGAGAGCTGTTGAGCAGGCCTCCTTGCTAGACTCCGTTCCCGCCCAGAGAGTTTGGTGACTAAGGACAGGCAGGCCACATTCACCTTGTTTTGCAGGGGAAAGAAACCAAAGGCAACCTGAAGGAACAGTTTTACTATCAACATGATTTCAAACAAGTATTTAGATGGTTTGGATAATGTCATTAAGAGAACTGAAGCCTCCTACTCCCCTAATCTTTCCTTTCAATGTGTGAAGCTGTTTTTTGCCAGAAAATTTGGGTCTGTGGAGAAATTTTCCTGAGTTTGGAGCGCCATACGATTTCACAATTTATTTTTGCACATCTCTATCAAATCCTTTGAAAAACAGGTGCATGCTCCACATGACAAGTGATGTGGTGTGTTGTGAGGCTGGAGAGGCAACCAGAGCGAGGGCATGGGAACCAGAAGGGAATATTTCCCAAGACTTGAATGAAAGATTTATAGGTCAATATAGGGGAATATGATATTGGCAGACTGACATTCCCTGAGCGGTATGTTTCAAGTTCAGGCAAAGTTCTGGCTTTGCAATTAACATGAAATTGAATCCACAGCCTCTCAATCTTTTAATTAATTATTATTTTTTAAAAAATCATGTATTTGCTTGTTTTTTAATATTTTCTTACACAATGTCTGTCAATGAGGTACTTCCAAAGAACTCTTCTGCATTCTGCTGTGAGTGTCCTTAAGGTTATAGCCACTTTTTTTTCTTTCACATTGTACTTTTTGTTTATAGTGCTCTGAAAGTTCTCATTCCTATCTGAAAGTACTTTTCTTTATCAACATTTGACAGAGGATAAGTTAAGTTAAAAGGATGTTTTTATAAGGTTCAATTACACCAAATATTCCTCACAAACCTCTAGCATGTGTTGGAATTGCATCCTCTCTTGAACTCATGCTTACATGATGCCTGATAGCTGCTTGGGCCGTACTCTTCTCTTGTAAACCGTTCTTCTCCTTGATGGTAGAGCGCTTGCTTTTGAGCATGATCTGCATATGTGTGTAAAACTACTAAAAAAAGGAAGTCTCGGGGTTTGCGCATAGGAAGAGATGATGTGAAGAGTGTCATATGGTGCAAAGGACTCTGGCTTCATGGTTTTCTCTTCTTGTAAAGAAAGTATCTCCAAGTGACAGTTTGTTGACAGTTTGTCTTCAACAGTCGACAAACTAGTAAAGACCAACATACCAGCTTCTGTGCCACTGAAACGTAGCACGAATTCAACTAAAAATTTACTTGTGAGGAAACAAAACATTTCGGGAGATTACTGAATCTATTGGGAAAGCCCACAGATCTAAAAGCGCAGTTTCCTATCATGGTAAGGCTACAGAAAACTACTGCTGAGACAATTTGGTCAGTGGATTTGAACTCGTACAGTGAGGAAATGGCTGAGACAGTAGTACTGGCAAAAAAGCTTTTTAAAGACCTTGAAAGAATGAGGGAAAGGAGAAACTACTGATGAGCTACTGAAAAATTAGAGCTCACAAAGAAAACCAGGAAAGAAAATGCAGATCTGAGTGCTCCTAAGTTTTGAAACACAGTACTGAATTTCTTGAGCATTTCACTATTTTTTGGATGTGATTTTCTATATAAAGCAGCTGATTTGCTACTTCTTCTATTTTTGTGTTCAAGTTTGATATAAAATAGAACATCATGCAAGTTTGTGAGAAACTATTTAGAAATAAGAGAGGACAGGCCAGGATTTTCAAAGGCACCTAATAAAGCATCAAGATTTCATTGTGTTTCACGGGGATTTTAGCAGTTTTGTTCCTCTTCTGTTCACTGTCAGGCACTGTTATCCCAGAGTGAGTATATGCACAGCAAGAGACATTTCTGGAATAGAAGTGCCTGTGCAGAGACTGAATCATGAGGAGTTAATCCATAATAACTCTTTGTGTAGACAAGAAGTTCGTATTCTGCATTGTGATTGATATTCGGGTGTACATAATGTGTCTTGAGGTGATGAGCATTGCAGTAATTTAATTTTGAGATAACAAAAGTATAAATTGAGGAAATGAGAATCTATTTTGAAAGCGCCGCTTACATCTTCCTAGCCAGAGGCAAACGGAATAGAGTTGTATGGTCTTAGCTACAACCAGACCCTCCAGCAGTAATAGAAACTTTCACATCCTGTTACTCTGTGTGAAAGAAAAAGAAGCAACGGTTGGTTCATCCCTAATAAAATGGAAATTGTAGATGTTCGTTTATTGTATCATTCTCACTTAACCTTTTAAAAGTGTAAAACCAATTTTGGCTTGGGAAATTAGTGTAGAAGCAGTAAAGCATAAAAAAAAATAATAGGGAAAAGGTGGTGAAATGTGTGTCCTACTGGGGACAAAGATGCGTTTGCCATTAATTTCAACAGTGTCTGGATTTTCCCCTCATGTGCTCAAATACTTGTTCTCAGTTAGTATTTGTGCCAAGCCAGATGATTTTCCAAGGACATTTAAACACTGAAATACAGTTGTGTCTTTATGCGCACGCACGCATCGCAGGAGATGGCGCAGTGCTGATGGCTGCCCTTCAATCTTAAAAGGGGTCTCTTTCAAGTACCTGTCAGAATCGGCTGTATCCCAGCGCTCGTCTGACTGAAGCGTGGAGCTATAAAAGGGTCCTATCAACATGAGTTCCTGTGCTACCTTTCCCTTCACCCCGCTGCGTGTTAGAAAGATGGGCTGTTTTCTTAACAGTAATAGATGGGGGAAATGTGCTGAAGTTTGCTGAAAGGAATTTGAAAGGAAATATTTTAGTCTTGGCATGTCGCGCAGTTGTAAGAAGAATCATTGTGATGACATCCATCTGTTGCAGATTAAAATAGGTTGGAATCGGGGATTGTGAAGTGAGTTAGTACAGCGTGATAAGTTGGGTGACTGAAATAAATGCCTTGAAATGGACTGGGGGACTGGAAGACATTGCTTTGTTGATCAATATTAGTAAGCTGAGAGTGGGAGGCTTGTAGGATATTCTCACAGTGTGAAAGAACGCTTTTCACCCCGTGTCTCTGACAGAGAGGTGAAATTAGATGGGAAACATGCTCAGTCGGAGGTGTTTCAGTAGAACACCAAGTACTAGTCCAATGGCGTCCTGTACTTCTCTAGTCACATCCACGCAAAACAGGCTTTTGCAGTTATTTATCTGCTTTTTGAAACCAGCTCCTGCTCTATTTTAAGTATGAAAATGGTTGCTGTCTCTGTGTGCATTTCCAGATGCTTACTCTGGTTAATATTGACCTCTGTTATATGACTTTGTTTTTTCTCCTGCATCTACCGTTGCATTAGCAGCCAGTTTACCTGGGTGTAGGTTCCTGTGGGGGTTAACATCAAAGTATGAGGTGGTTTCTAATAGCCAATATAATTTCATGTTGTAATTGTAGATAAAGGCAAGAGGGCAGATGTTTTTCCCCCTCCCTTTCTTAACAAGACATCCCATTATCTACCTCAAAAATGAAAACATGAGGTTTGGGGTTTTTTTTACCTATAACTACTAATGGGGCATTATATGCTACTGTATGAATGCAGTAGTGAGTGTGTCTACAACATGATCCTGGATTTAGATCCTCAGGCTCGAGTCCTTCAAGCATTTTATTCTACGTCCTGGTAAATTTTGAACTTCAGCAATGCTTTTGCTCTCTCGGGCAGGTCCGCAGTTCTTCTGTGTCAGTATTGCCATGTTTAAGTGTGTGTATGCTAATTAATGCAGATATAATGCAAAGTCAGTTTGCTTCACAATTTTATTCTCCCGCCGCATAAACTGCAGGAACTTTTCAGTGGGGATGAAGCTGTGCTCTCTTTTAAGCAGGAGCTAACCACAGGGGTTTTTTTTCTTCTCTTTTTGCAGTCTGACAGCAATGCAAGCTTTCTCCGAGCTGCCCGCGCAGGCAATCTGGACAAAGTAGTGGAATACCTGAAGAGTGGAATAGACATCAACACATGTAATCAGGTAAGAGGTTCGAAGGGCAGCAGTTTGCAAGAGCGAGTTGCAAGAAATGCCCCATCAAAACCTATTTTTTTAAGGCTAGATTACGTCATACAGATGTTTTGATTCACCTCAAACTGTGTTTTGAGTCATGTTCTTCAGCAGTACCTTGCTCCAGGAAGCTAATGGTGTCTATAGATTTCAAACTTGAATGGCAAAACATGTTTCAGTCACCTAAAGAAGTCTCTTGTAAGCATCATCGTTTTTTTCCTATTCAGTGTATTATGTTTAAGCTCTGCAGCACAGGGACATTTTTAGAGTCTGGATTTTCTATCCTACCTAGAGCAAGAGTTCTTTTCCAGGACACGCTCATTCATATGATAGTAATAGCAGGAACTTAAAAAAAGAAATTACAGGTCTAACTTTGTACCAGACATTTTACCATTATTATCCTGGCTCTGTTTGCAATATATTGATATATGTTTCTCCAAAATCAAGAAATACAGTCTGCGTTTTGAGTCTTATGCTTAGTTTTCTGCCTGACTTGCTCATTAAATTAATGTTAATACTGGGGGAGTGGGATAGCAGTTGAATAATTCATACCAGAGAGAGTAGATGTTAGCAAAATGAATTTACCATCAGACATGATCTGTGGATTTTATTAATATTTAGATATG
>WEIS01020934.1:0-23716 GCA_013389965.1 Todus mexicanus | reverse complement strand
AAGAAGACAGTTTTGATGAATTCTGCTGATATTCTGAATAGACAGAGGGAAATATCCTCCCTATCACTATTTCACTACTATCTTGTAGCAGGGGAAACCGAGGCTTGGACAGCTTCATGGGTTGACTCAAAGGCAAGCTGCGAGGCTGTAGGAAAGCAAAGCATTGATCCTGACTTGCAAGCAGTGCCATACTTTAATGTCTTCCCTGCTTTCTATGAATCCCACCCATCTTAGCAGCTCACCACCTCTGCAAAGCCCAGGGGGAAAAAGGGAGAACACAATTTTGCTTCCCCTGATGATGGGGTAATGGGAGAGTGGCTGGATTAACCTTGGCAGCCATGGCTAGTTGCCTTACAGATAATTACCTCCTTTCAGTCAATATTTCATTGTGCTTTTCCCCCGTTAAACACAGTATTTTTGCAACTCACCCACTGCAGCTGCATTCCACGCTGGTTCTGGCTGCACCCCTGCACTCAGGACAGTGGGCACACTGAGTAAGAGCTGTGCACCAAGGACATTTCTGCAAATGAGGAGGCCAAGGAGAACTGGGAAGGAGAAGATTTAATTGCTGGAGCTCAGAATGTTTTCCAGAGCTTGCAACACAGACTTTCTCAACCATGGGATGCATCAAACCTAATTGCTCTCCAGGCTGGCCTGCTCTTTAATTAGAAAGTGTTTTAAAGCCCTATGTCTACTCCCTGCTGATAAACCCGCCTTGCAGTGCGAAATGAGAACCAGCTGCCCTAACACCTTGCAGGCCTGCTTGGATGGAGGCAGGAGTGCAGGATGCTTGGTCTTCTGCATGTAGAGAAACTCCACAGGACTAGGGCATTGGGGAGTTCAAGGGTGCCCTCTGCCTCTGGCTACCCCACCTTTCTTCAGCCCCTTTCCAACCAGGACTATCCCATGGGATAGTGTGTGCTTTCCCAGGAATGAAATCCTCTGGATAGAAATCCCAGTTCAGTGAGGACATGAGGGGCTGTTGTGAGTTCAGTGTTGAGGCTGGACAACATGAAAGCAGCAAGGGGCAAGGAGGGGAGATGCTCCCTGGCATGGAGATGCTGCTGCATCAGCCCTCCTGTCTGACCTGGTCCAAGCTGTAGTACATCCATGGGAGAGAGAGGAAGCAAATAGTCTCCAGAACAGCCTCCTGCCTCTGAATGTGGCCCCCTCCTCTCCCTTTCTCTGGTCCCCCGTTGTCATTTCCCACTTGGCCGGCTCCACAAACATCTTAATTTCATGCCTGCTTGTCAGGGCTGCTTTGCGAAACATCTGAATGACATTAGCACAGTTTAAGAGTGTGACAGACTGGGGAGCAGCAGCCTCCTGTGATTGCCTATTCCAGATGGTTAAGTGACAAATCTCACTTCTGATATCTTAACTAGAGAGGTGCAGGAGAAAAACGTCCCTGGGGAACATCAAATCCCCTCTGCCTCTACTCCAGCTCTGAGCCTTTGCTGGGACTAGGCAGCAGTTAATCCAGACGGAAGGAGACATGCAGCAGATGCTATGTTCTTCAGGGATCCTGGAAAGCTTTTCCCTCCCTCTTACTTGTTGCAGTTTTATCTCAATTACGTGCACAGCCATAAACAGCTCAGGCAGACCCAGTGCTTGCTCCTGCCAGCATCTTTTGCCCCGTGACTCCACTTCCTGGGGTGACGCTCTGTCACAATACCTTTAAACGATATTTGCAGTCTCATAGGCATGCTTCAAGGTCCAAAGCATTAAAGGATGTTTTGGGGAAGAAACTCTACATTCACACTGGTGCTGAAAGTCAGGCATTGCCAGGGGAGAGATAAGAGTCAAAATTTGTTGTGTGTGTAAGGAAAATATAGTCCAGCCTAGTGAAGCCCCTTGCTTAGGGTCACATTGCAAGCTTCTTGCATCTTGACTGCCTTGCTGAGTGCAGGTTTATTTTCCAATGCAAACTCTCCTGGGTCGTATCAAATTCCTGGACCACTCCGTACATTAGAGTATGAGTATCCTACTACTGTTACATCTGGGAGTGATAGAAATGCATTGTAGGACTAGTGCTGACAGGTTCAATCTCTGCTAACAAGTAAAGCTAGAAGTTTCTGGGTCAGCCTAGGTGATTTTGTGTATGTGTGTGTGTATGCATGTGTTTTTCTATGGATTGCTATTTTATCTCTTGAAATGCAGCTGACCGCAGTTTGGGTCACAGCAGCTGTGCAGGACAGGACAGGACAGGAGGTGGTGGAGCTGGAAGTGCGGTGAAATATTGTAAAACTGGGGAGAGGTACTTAATGACCATCTGCAGTCTGAATTTTATGCCTCCTCTGCAATATAGCAATGTTACAACACTTTTAGTGACTAGCCTGTGTAAAATGCTTCCTTTTGTCCATGTAATTTAATGTGAGTTTCCCACCTTGGTTTGGAATCTGGATCCTGAGACGATGTTGTTCCTTGTCATGTTGTAGCAGTAAATGTCTTATGGGCCTGCAGGCCACAGAAAATACAGTGTGTAAGGCAAATATTGAGGGGGTATGTCCTTCTAATCCTGTTCCCATTGCTACAGTTACAGCCATGTGGGTGTTTGCTTGGTAAATGCCCTCTGATCCCCTAACCCTCTCCGACCCCCAGCATCTATTCCTAAGCTCAGACACCCCAGAGGCTCACAGAGCCTTTGCTGCCAGCTCACCTGCCTTGCTTGTGTCAATGACCTGGACAGGGAGTGGAGCAGCTTTCACAGTGCTCAAGCAGGGAAAATCCTTTCTGCCCTGATGCAGCCTTCCATCTCTGAAGCGAGGGCTCCCTGCCTCCTGGAGTGAGAAGCTGAAGTAATTGGCAATAGGTCTGGGAGGTGGGAATGAAAGACAACCTCTGATCAGGAAATAAAACCAGAGTGTCTGGGGAGAGGAATTAAATCCAGCTTTACTGACCTTACATAAAATAGCAGCAACCTGGTAGTTAGGTAATTGCTTTTGTAAAATGCTTTGATTTCAAGGTAATGGTTGAAGGTTTCCTGGTGATGCCACATGAATATATTTGGAGTCTGTACAGCTACCTCTCAGTGAGACATTTCTTTTGGTGGCAGGTGACTCACAATTGCAAACAGTGCTCTGGTCTGCGCTTGCACTTAGCTGCTGCAGACCCAATGCAAATCTGACTTGCAGACTCCTGAGAAATGTTCACAGGAGGCATCCATCAGCATCCTGGTCCCTGCCTGCCTTCCCCCTGTTGTGTTGGAGCGCATCTGTTACTTCAGAAATATCCCTTGAGCCTCTTTGAAATAGAAATACATGGGAATTAGTACATGTTGTATAAACCCTATCTCCTGGCCTCTGAAGATGGGCGGCAGAAATAGGGTTGGATCCAGCTAGGATTATTCTGGATGGTTGAAATGGTTCCAGAAGAATGAGTGCGGGGGGAACAGACCTCTAAAACTAACCTTGCCAGTGGAGAAAAGCTTCAAGTTAACAGGACAGGACAGGAGGTGGATGTTCAAGGCCCCAAGGAAGGCGATCTGGCCTGGTTTAGTTCCTCTGAGAGGCTCCGGGTATGAGCAATCACCTACCCCAGCCTCTGCTGGTACATGGTGTTGCCCATCACTTCCACCCACTGCCTCTTTCCCCAGGGATTCTGGAGGAAAGTGACACACAGAGCGAAGCAGAACCATAGGGACTCAGGAAGACAGCAGCAAAGTCCCCAGCCATGAATAAACTATGCATTTCTCAATGCTTTTAATCTCCTTATTATGGTAATGGGCTGATAACTGATTGTGTAGTTAAAATGGAATTTGACACCAGGGCTGCAGTTTCTCTGACTTCAGAGAGATGCTGCAGTAAACAACCTGGTAAAGACCTATAAGAGCTGATGTTCTGCTTCAAACCTGTGCTAATGGGAATCTGGAGAAGCACAAGAGAGTAGAGGGAAGCTGAATTTATGTGGATAGATGCATCAAATGGCCCTGAATAAATAAAGCATTTCTTGGCCTGTGAAGGGAATGGTAAAAGAGGTCACCCTGTGGGCAGAGATGAAAAAGCACAGAAGATACAGGTGCTGTGTGAACAAAAGACTCTGGGGCCACTTACTGCAGTGCACAGGGTCTGCACAATCCTGCTGCAGTGGCTGTACACGTAGCCTCAACAAGCAGCTGGCATAGCTGACATGGATGGGCCCTTCATCTGCTTGCAACAGCACATCACCTTCTTCTGACGTGACTCCTCTCTGCTTGGTCCAGCTAATCAGCAGATGTTTTAACTGCACTTTAGCCTTTTCCTTCTGCTGTTTTATTAATTCCTGGCTGCTGGTTTTGTGTTGTTGGCTGTATTTGCTTGCTGTGAGGTCTGGAGTGGCCCAGCATGTTGGATGAGGATTTGCCCTCCATGAATTTCCTTTGAATTTTTCAAATGTTTAGGAACTTAGCTCTATTGCTTCACCTGATCTGAAAGCTTTGCTCCTATCCTATCCTATCCTATCCTATCCTATCCTATCCTATCCTATCCTATCCTATCCTATCCTACCCAGCTGCAGATCCCCCATTCAATGTAAGGCTTTTCCAACAAAACACAGTACAATGACTAATGTCCATAGGCTATAGTTTCTTCTTGTAACTTCACTCTTGCCAGTGTTTCGGCACCAGGCTGTACCTCGACAAAGGAGGAAAGGGATCTCCATCATGGTCCTAGCAGTTAAGTTGCAGAGCATAAGGAACATGAAGGTGACAAGGCTGTAAACTTACCTTCTTCTCCTAAGCACATTTGTCCCACATTATAGAAAAAGAGGAAGAACCTCTCTCCTGTTTTTGAGATAGGTGACAACAGATGAGGCAAGCTGTGAATGCCTCTGAACTGCTCCCAGTACTATTCTGGGATCATGAAATCTGGGGAATTTCAGGTTGATTACCTGATGGATTCAGGAAAAATCCTTGTGTGGTCCTGCTAGATTTACCCCAGTGAAGATCTCTCTTCATGCTCTACCAGCCATTGAGACCACTCTGTTCTCCCTTTGAAAAACAGGAGAAAAAATCCTTATACCTCCCTGCTTTTCCTTTTTTTTTCCCCTTAACTCACAGTCAAATACATTTGTGTGGGGGGAAAAAACTCATTGACTTTCAAGGTCTTGGGCAGCAGCTATTTCCTCCATTAAGCAGAGAGACGTGGGGAAATGAGGGAAAGCATATTGACTGGTTTTACCAAGGTCCATCATAGGTCATGTGGATATTGAAACATAAATCTGGCTTTGACATTATGCGGAGAGGAAGCTGGAATCCCAGGAGAGTGTTGTAATGAGAAAGCACAGGCTTCATTTCTTGATGGGCTTGGTGAGGGGGTGACGAGCAGTGTCCCCAGGTGCTGCCACATTTGAACCTGCATTCAGATGCTGCAGATAGTCCCTCAACCTCTCAGCCCATTCTCCTCCTCCTGAGGACTACAGGCAGTGTAGGTGTCTGTGAAACCTCAGACCCCACCATGATCATGTAGGGATGGAGTTGCTGTTGGTCCCTGGGCACCCTTTGCACATGTGCTTCCACTGGAAATGATACTAATACAGCTCCTGTGCAGGAGAAGCTCAGGGACTGTGCTCAACCTGTCCCTGAGTACTGGATGACTCAGGTGCTTGATGAAAAAGCAGTACTTATAGGAGAGTCCACTGGAACCTGAAGCCTGAAAGGCGGTTTTTCGGAGAAATACAGGCTGTCTGGCATGATTAGCTGGGAATGTCATATTTAACATGAAGGCTTCTATCTAGCTACACGTGGCACCTTCAGGTAATGAGAGGCAAATCTTCAGGCCTGCAGAAACCCCTTGCTGGCTTTGCACTGCAAGTGCTTGCAAGCAAGCAGGTCTGAGGGGATTAAACTGTGATGCCCAACAATGTCTGTGGGCTAATGGATTTCTCTCTCCCACCTTTATTCTCAGCATGTTGAGAACAAGGAAAATTCACTGTACAAATAAGACCGAGTTCAGCTCCTTTAGGTAAAGAAACATCGCAAATCAAGCTGTGCGGATGCCCACAGCGTGTGCTAAGCTGTGGAACTCCATGCCACAAGAAATTATCCTGCTAATGCTGAGAATAATTTATCAAAGCTTGATGACTCATGTAGCTAGGCAAACCAGCATGGAGAGTAATACAATCTTGTGATCCGTGGCATAAGAAAGAGTTTCTTGGGTTTGGAGGGGCTTTCCCAGCTTTTTTTTCAGCCTGCTGAGCAAATACATCTTTGCAGCAGGCATGTTTCTGTTTGTACCCATTTTTTTAGCAGGGAATTAAAGAGAGGTGATGAATATTTTTTGTCTGGGAGATGCTAGTTGGCTGATGTACCCTGAGTCAGAGACACGGGCTTGTCTAAAGGTAGCTGACAGGAGTGTATGCACTTCTCTTTCCTTCCCAGAGCTGTCAGTAAATGCAACAACACTATCTCACAGTTCAAGTGCCTTAACCAGCCCAGCTGTTGTGTGGGAGAATTTGTGACCTTCTTCAGTTCTGACAGTCAAAAGCATGCCATGCTCTTCTGCTGGGAGACTCTCCTTGTCTTTTTCTGTCTGCATTCCAACTCCCTCATCCCTAACTTTGTACTTCTCAGACACTGCCCATCAACTTGGAACAAATGGACACTGTTTGCTGCCCACTCGGCTGCCTCCTTCATATCCTTGTCACTGTGGTTGCACACCAAATTCAAGGCAGCATTCCCTGATGTGAGCTGTGCTCTTGTCTTTTCCTTCCTCTCCACTGCACATTGTCTATGTCCTTGTCACCTCTCTGGTGTCACGCTGCCTTCTCTCCTTGCCTTCTCCCTGGTGTGTCCTTATTAGATGCCACTTCCAGAGGTTGCATTGGTCTCCCTCCCTTTACACAGTCCCAGGAGCACCCGTTAGCATTAGTCTTCCCCTCCTTGCAAGTCATGGGCAGCCCCACTCCTTTTGGACTTAGCCTCTAATTTTAGCATTGCTTTCTCTTACAGCTACTCTTCCCATGAGGTCAGAAAAGTCCTTGCCCTGTCAGAGACATTATTCTCTTGGCAGCAAGCAGATATTTCGCGGTCATACAAGCCAGCCTTCTCAGAACAAAGGGACCTTTATTGGGCAATGGAGGTGCAAGTGATTCAGGGTCATTAGGCTAGGCTGGCGTGTAAAAGCTCACATGCACATCTGTGTTGAGAGCAAGTACCTGCAGCTCTGCCTGGCAATGGCTGGGGCTCCAGCTCCAGCCTGGCGCTGGGCAGCAGAGGAGTCTCTTTTCGCTACCTGGCACTTCTCTATGGCTGAGCTTCCAGAGCAACTCCACACACACCGACCTGGACCCTGCCATCTGAGCACTCCATCTGGAAGCAACCCCCTTTTTCTCTCCCAGTTCCCAAGGTGTAGGAAATCCCTGCGGACCCTGCAGTGGTCTGTACCTGGGGACGGCCCTAAGCTTGGTCCTTACCCAAAGGTTATTGCTCTGGGTTTGTGTTTCAGAAAGCTACTTAAGTGCTTGTGAAAGCAGAGGTGCAGCAGAGCCCTCCCCTAGCTTCTCTGGGAGAACGATGTGCTTCCCTAAGCAGGAATTCCCCGGGTCACTCCACATATCCTTGAGTATGGCTTTTCTCAGAAATTGCCTCTGTCATCTCCCAACTGACTGGCACCCTCTGTGAAGTGAGCTGCCTTTTGGTAGCACCGCACTGATGGTATGACAGGGCTGTGTATTGAGGTTTTTTGGGAAGAAAGGCAGTCTATGAATTATTTAAGCACCTCTGTTTCTGATGAGCTTATGACTAACACTCATCATGCTAACCCCTGAGATGCTGCACGTTAAAACTACTGGAGGAAATATAATGGGTTGAATTGCTTTCTAGGTAGCAAGGTACACACAGAGCTTTTGTGGACTTTTATGTGTTTGTTTTGCTTTTAGTTTTAAATAGGCACACTGAAAGAGAACTCAGAAAGTCTGCTCAGGGATTGGGAGTCCACAATGGGCCTGAATCGTTTTTCAAGAGCGAATGAGAACAACAGGGAGTGAATACCGCAGCAAGCAAGGGAATTAGGAATAAATCTTCTTTCTGGTGTTACATTAAGGTTTTAAAAGCCTTAAGACCAGGAGATCAAACAAGGAGTAGAGATCACCTTGAGACAGCTCATGGAATGAAGGGTGTGTGAGCAACACCAGCAAATTTCACATCATGTTGTAAAAACATAAAAGATAGTGTTGGTGAAGCTCAGAAGGCAGAGGCTGATGTTAGAGCAAGTTAATAAATGCCAGGTGTGTACTGGCCTCTTTGTGGTCCATGGTTGTAGTCAGAAAGCCTTTCCTGCTGGAGAGGACAATCCCAGCTACCAACCTCTTACCAGAAAGAGTGAATCTTACGTAGGAGCTCAGCTACAACCCCCCTTTTAGGTTGATGAGACCAGTCCAGAACCTGTCAATGTAGAGATTTAACTAACACTTCCGTGTAGGCTTTGGATACTCAACATTACAGTATCCCAAGTGATTCCTGTATATATCAGCAGCCCCCCTTGCCAGGTGGCAAGTCTGACTTTCAGTCATTGGGGACCACAGGTATCTTTTTGTCTGCTTCCCTTCTTGCTGTGGGTCAAAGGAGTCGAAAACTCCCAGCTTGTGCTTCCTTATTCACATGCACTGACTGTGAGCTACATTTCCCGCTGGATACCTGTGTGCTGGCAATTAATCACCTGAGTTATATTGGCTAAATAAGTGTATGGTTCTTGATCACAAAACCCAAGCAGCAATAAAAATAGGAAACTTCATTACTCGTTATATTGTTCTACAGTATCAATGCCAGCTGCACCACGTTCCCAGTGGTGTGAGTTTCCTGCAGAATTTTCATCAGCTGAGCTTCCTTCAAGTATGACAGCTAGAACAAAAGCCACTTTGAAGAGAAGTTTGGGGTCCAGCGGGAACACCAGGATATCCCTTCCTGGGAATCCCAAACCAACTCCTGCAGACTCCTTCAGAACTTGCATCTGATTCCAAAACTTCATTTTTCTGCACATAGGTCTTTGTTTGGGTTCCTTCCCTGTGAAGAAACAATGTCTTGGGCCTGTCAGGATTGTCTGAGACTCTACTTTGCATCATGAAAGAAATGAAAAAAAGAATAATATAACAACAAAGCTAAAGTTTAAGGTCTCAACAATAGAATGCGCAATTCATTGCACTGGTAAACATTTTCAGCGGGTACTTCATCTGCTCTCTTCATCTGGAATATTTAAGTTTTCTCTTGTTTCTAAAATGGCTCTTCTATTGTAAGAAGAACCTGGGATGATTACTTCACATGAAGGCATTTGCACAGCAGATATCTAAATGGTGAGCAGAAGGGGACAGATTTTGCCCCTAGTTACAGAAGCAAATCACAACTCTTTTTGTTCCCTCATAAAGTTTTATGGAGTATTTTGGCTGCAGGAGACAAAGTGGTGTTTTCCAGCACAGGCCTAACCAGTGAGATTCTGATCTTCTACTGGAAGCAAAGACAGCTTCAAAGCATCTCCCAAGAGCTCCTCAATGGCTCTGTTCATTTAAGGGATCCCACTGTGCAATAGCTGTGCCTACCTGCTTGGTGCAGGCCAGAAAGCCAAGGGAACATCTGATACACAGCTGGTTTTCCTGCTTTGGATGCAGAAGGTGCTGAATCACAGGCTCTTCCATCACTCTTGCCCTTGCCTCTGAGGAAGCCAGCTGAATCACAGCGCTGAATTTGTGCAGGTATCTGTTGCCAGTCCTACCTCATCAAGGCATCTACTCGCTTTGCGCCGAGCACTGAATGTTCTGGCAGTTTAGAGACACTGATCATCTCAGATTAATGCAATAGATGTGGGACCTGGTTCTGCTGGCTCCCTTTATTAGCTTTGAGGGGGTAACTAGGTCTTTTAAGCTTTTTGAAGTCTCTAGGAGGTCTCCCTGTGGTCTCCTAGTCTAGTCACCACTAAATCTTCTAAAATAAGCAGGGTTTTGCCTGGTCAATGTCCCTATGGGAAGCCTGTGAGGCATGTGCGAAGTGCTAAAGCAAACAGCAGTGGCTTTCTGCATCACTGATGTGGTCTGACAGGAAGCGAAGTTTTGTTGCGGGGTGAGCAATCTTGTAGCTAAATCCTGAAATGCAGATTTCCATGATGCCTTGCCAATTTTTAGCCCTGCTTTAGTGACCGTACTGCAAAGTTTTTGTGACGCTGCCTTATGCACCAAACCTCCCATTGGGGCTGATATTCTTCATTCCTTGCCTGACATCTGCAAGTGCTGCCTCATATTCTATCCCAGGGGCAGCTGCGCTGCAACACTTAGGGACCCCGTTAGCTGTGGGAGTCCCTTAAGATGCAAGGTACCATATCGGTGCCTTGATGGTGGCACGAGGGAGGCCATTGCTGGGGACCAACTGCTCTGCCTCTCTGCCATATGTCTGTTTCTGTATGCAGCCTGAGTGCAAATGCATTTTATTAAATAAAAATGTCTTTAATTGAATGAAACTCCTGAACCTGGTTGGACTCCAAAAGCAATGTCAGCTCCAGACATTGCTTTCCTTCCCTCTTTCAACATCTAGCTTCTGAAGTCCAAACATCTCTTAGATATTATCTCTTCCGCACTTTTAATTGACAAGGCTCACAGGGTTAAAACACTTTTGCTCTCGGTTCAAGGAACAGCATGGCCTTGGGACCGTGGCCATCAGGATGGACGGGTGAGACCATCCTGCTTCAGGAGAAGAGAGTTTAGCTGCATGGACATCAGCACCGTGCTATGCTGTTTGCTTACCTCCCCAGAGAACAGTTGCCAGCCTCTGAGACCAGGAGGAAGGGTATCTTGTCCTAGTCCAGCACTTCTGGCCTCCTAATGCTACCTGTCACGCTCCAGAGCATTAAGGCTAGTCTGATTGTGGAGGGAAATCCTTCACCTCCACAGGCATCCAAGAAAAGTGATGAGCAGAGCAGTCTTTCTGTAGGCCTGGTGTTTCTTCTCCTTGCACGCATTCCTCCTCAGCCATCATAACTAGGCTTGGCTTGAGGAAGGTAATGCGTTGGATTGGTGTAGGCTCTTCCTGCTCTTTGGTTTCTCTGTAAGATCTTCCCAGGCCAGCAAGCCTTTTGTGTCCTACCTTGCATCAGTCCTTCCTCAGAGTGAGGCTAGTCCTGGGAGTATTAAAATGGAGTCCTCCAAGGAAGAGACCAGCTCTGCCCTGGCCCGGGCAAACAGGGCACTTTTCTATGATAATAAAGCTACCTTGCAGGACTGTTGCTCTCTCTGGCAAACCAGGGGCAGAAAACGTGTACTAAGTGATCTCTCTGACTCATCTACAACCCCATAGCTCCTCTGCTAGCAGGGATGATCACCACCTGACCTGTTAGCAGCCTGAGCTGTGCCTACAATAACGTTGTCCTTGAAGGGTGCTGAGGGCAGGAGGGTGCTGAGACAGAATAAGAGCCACAAGCTGTTGAAGGTGTGCAGTAGGCTAAAGCACTTACAGAGATGTGCAGTATCTCTCTGAATAACATCTTAGAGGCATGGCACCAGTGTGAGGAAGACAGTCTCCTTCTCTTAGTATAGCTACAGGAGCAGTTCTCTACTCTGTTTAGTTATAGTCACTTTTAGCAAGGTCTTGAGTCTTGCTCATGCACTCCTGGTGTTGCTGCAAGGTTCTTTTCCACAGTGACCCTGCTATAAAACATCCTACTGAACCTGTCCTCTCCTTGATACTGTCAGTGTCACCTGCTGAGATAAGGGACATATCCCTTTGTCATAGCCTACTAAAAAAATCCCTCTCTGTGGAGGTCCTCATCCCCATGCTGTCAATGCTGTGATGAACTAGCCAAAGCTCAGGCAGCTGCCTACCTCCCAGCAGCTCCGAGGGACACACGTGTCCTGGAGATGGCCAGATGGGCTGGTACGTACCTGGGCCATGCGTAGAATGCAGAGCAGCCTGTCTGGAGTCTTTGAGGGACAACCAGACTCCAGCAGGACCTCTTCATTCATGTGTCAGTTTCTGGCCACCACATAAAACTCCTGGCTGCTATCTTCCCGCAGACATGCAGCGCTGGAGCGTTAGAGTGATGTGCTTTGGCACTGTGCATTAGGCAACCTTGATGTACACTTAGCTCTTGTTTTCAAACAAAGACAAAGGCAGTCATTAGTGTTCAGACATTATCTCATCCATCCTAGCACTACCCACTCCAGCTTCCTCCGCGTTTCTTGTGGCACGCCCTCAGCGTTCACAAGAGGATGGCTTGACTGCCTGATTCCTCCTCATTGCACTTAACTGCTACTGCTTGTAGTCGGCACCCGAAACAACCAGTTTTCTCCCAACAGTGCTTTCAGGCTTGGGATTAAAGCAGCAAGAAGCCAGGAATATTTCCCTTCTCCACTGCCAGGCTGTTGCCATTGTGAGCCTTCACTCGCCTGGGTTGAAACTCAAAAGTGGAGCTTGGGGATCTGCAATCAAAGCCGATTGCTTCTATCGCTTGCTGCTTTCAACACTTACCTGGACACTGTCCCCAGATGTTCCTATAAGAACTGACACCACTTTCATAGCAGCATCATTTTTTGCAATGAAAGCACTTTGCTTTAGACAGTTGTCCACACTATGCTTTTTGCAAGACTCTTGGTTAATGCGTTGCGCAGATCATACGATGCTGTCACAAATCCCTGGCATCTTTGGTTCTTGTTTTCAGTGATATTCCAATTTCTTGAGCGGGTTTTGGGTCAAATCAGCTTCACTCTATAATCACCGGTTGAGGGTTGTTTTATTTCCCTGAACACAGAGTACCCAGTTCCTTCATACATCATTTATATTCCCTGCACCCTGGCAAAGCTCTGGCCATTTCTCTATTCCAGCCACGTTTTCAGAAATGTTCATTTTCTTTCAGATTCTCTTTATAAAAACAGAAATACTCTATCATCTCCAGTGACTCTGAGGATAGGTGGTTTTGTAGATTTTCCACAATCTCAGCAAATGCTTTGTCTGCAGATTTAATAGACACTGTTAAGCTATGCAGCTGATTATAAATTTTAACCCCCATTACGATCAGTAAACTGCCAAGTTTTTTCTAGATGTTATGCATTGTTTGCTTTCATAGCATAGGGGAGCAGTTTTCTCCCAACCCAGTGAAAAAACCCCATTTTCCCCAGAAAACCGGACATGTTTCATCCTTTTCTCTCTCCCTCTGTATGAGTGGACTGCTCACGGCCCCACACCTGCACTGTGCAGCTACCTGTGTCGTGTGGAGTGGGTCTCATGGATCTCCTCATTCACCAGCAGCCCGGGAATAGAGTACAGCCAAACCACAAAAACTAGTGGGGAAGGAATGACTGTAAGTCCCGAGGACTGTTCTCTATGGACAGCTTTGCAAAGAGATGGTTTTGTGCACCCGTACCAGTGCAAGAGAATATATCATCACCTCATGTGATGCTACCCAGGGCTCCCCGCACCTTCTCTGTCTTGCAGATTTACAGCAGAAGCTCTGTTGATTTCTGCTGTGGATTTGCATGGTATGGGCCAGCACTCTCATCTTGGCTGGGAACCCAGTTGTCAATGAGACTCAAACGTGTTTAACCTGCCTGCAGGCTGATAACGAGATGCTGCCACTTCCGTGTAGGAAAACCAACAGCCCAGTGGGCTCTGTGCAGGTTTCTGCCTTAGCTGGAGGGTTTTCAAAGAGGAGGGTGGCTGCACTCTGAGCAGGTGAGGCATTACATGTAATTTCTTCCTCCTTCCTCACGCCTGCATTACTTTCTGATGGCTGGATGTTGCCTGACTCATGTAGGTGGCTGTTCTGTGAGCCTGGACATTTCTAGCCAGGAGGACTGCCCATGTCTTTACATTTTGCAGGCTGGCTGATGAGCATCAGCAAAAGCTCAGCCAAGTGGCACAACTCCAGGAAAACTTCTGAGTCCTCTCACCACCTCCCCACTCCTTGCCTTCTGATCCCGTTGCATTCACCTTACGTGGCTGGATTTTACTCCAGGTTAGCTCTCCTGCCTTTGTTTTCTGCAGCTTGCAGTCAATTCACTGGATGGAGGGATGAGGAGATGCAGAGGAGTTGGATGGACATAGCGCACTGTGGCAGTGACATACATAGCCCTCAGCATCTTGCTTGTGCAGATAGTGGGACCTATGAGTTATGGTAACACTCAGTATCAAGAAGCTGAGCAAAAAATGCCTTTACACCTGTGCCATAAGACGGAGGCACTGGGCTGGCCAAAGTGGTCTCCCAGGCAGCAGCAACTGAAGCAGGAGAAAGGACTTTTTCAAGATCCCTCAGCCTCTGCTCTCTGGATGGAGGTGATGAGGGAGGTCACACTGCACATTCCAGACCCAGTGTCCCTCTGGAGAGCTCTCTGCTCTGGGCTGACCTCCTGACCTCTGGAGACCCAGGAGAGATAGAGCAGAGCATGTCTGAGCTGTGGGAGGCCTTGCGGCTGTGATGCAGCTGGGCAGGAAGACAGCTATTGAGACTGCTGAATGGTTTATAGTGAGTTCAGGTACTGACCTCACTATAAAAGCTGGGCATTATCCATTTAGAGCCTTACCTTTAAAATAAATGATAACCCTTTGAGGATGAGCTGCTGCCAGGTGAAGGAGAGGGGATGTATATCTGATACGGGAACAGAACACCGAAATGGCTGAGCACTCACACCCAGTGGGCAGCAGAGATGGGAAATCAACTCACAGAGCCTAGGTATCTCTTCAGACCACGGCATCACCCTGAGAAAAAATTCTATTTACATTAAATTGGAGAATGTTGAACCCCACATTCACCCCAGAAGAGAAGTTTTGCTTATTTTTTTAAAAACTGAAGAGGTGTGTAAAGCCTGACTTGGTAAAATGGTTGGGAGAGGAAAAGGGAAATAAAAAAGACTGGGTTGGGTGGGGAATGTGATGCCACAGGCTCTGGCATGCAAAGGGGAGGCAGCTTTGACCTGGGGAGGAAACTGTGTTGTCAGGGGATTAACTCTGAGAGGAAGATATTGTGGGCTGTTGATAAAAAGGAGCTGTAGGTGTTCAAAGACACGAGGTATAGGTGAGCGGTAAGAATCTAGGAAGGTTTGCACAGATCTACAGGGAAATGTGGGGCTTGTGAGCCCCAAGGAGGGCAGTGGTGGGAGGGGGCAGTGTTTTGTCTGAAGGAGGTGCACAGAGCCGTTGACAGCATTTCTATGACAGTAAAGGCCACTGTATGCCCAGCCTTGCTCAGATATACAGAAAGAGACAATCGCTGCCTGGAAAAACACACGAGCCATGAAGCCAAGCGGTAAATAAAAAGTGTGAGAGAAAGGAGAAAAGGCGGCCATTGTGAACGCAGGAGATGCTGCGCTGGACAAGATGAACGTCCCTTTAGGCCCTTATCTCAACCCTGTCAGTGGCTGATATCAGATGCTCCAGAGAAAGCTGCAAAAACAATCGTCACAACACATCTGGGCATTAGTGTGATAGTACCCCCAAGAGGGCTCTTCCTGCCAGACTCCATTTGCAGATCAACCTACACATGAAAATCAGGAGACTGAGAACTCCTGTCAGCTTTGCCCTGGCTGATATTGCAGCCAGAAGGACTTTCACTTGTGTAATCTGCTAACCCAGCTGGTTTCCTTCTCCAGTTGCTCTATTCTGGGTGTGCTAGGGGCTCTTCAACCGTTCTGGCAAGCGTAAACCCACGAGTTATGTCACTAACCCCTATGCTCCTGCAGACAAGCACAGCCTAAGGTGGGTCTCAACTATACCCTTTCTTGCTACGTCTAATTGCCATAAACTGAGAGCTTGTCCATTCTTCATCCCACAGTTTTGAGCAGTTCCTTTCAAGTGTGGGTTGGCAGCTGGAGCAGCATGCAACCACTGTTCCTCTGTGGGAGACCATTCATGGAGGATGTTAGCAGGAGTGTGAATTAAAAAAACCCAGGCAATCCACATGCTACTGGCATGGGTAGTCATGGAAGGTCCAACAATGCTACATGGCCTGGCTAGAGTGTCTATATCAGCATTTGAGGGAGCTCTAGACGTTGAGCCGGCTGCCTTCATTCTGTGTGCAGTAGGAGTGATGGGGAAGTAGGGGCAATAAATTTGAGGAAGGATCCCAGGGACAAGCACCTGGGATTGGATGGCAGTAGCTCAGCAAGTTGATGGAGTGCAGTGTCAACCCAAGAAAGCTTTGACAGTCCATAAGATGACTGTCTGTAAGATACCTAACCTACAGAGCTGTTGTGCATAGACCTCTTCATGGAAAACCCACACCTATGTGTTCACACTCAAAGCACAACTAAATCAAACAACAAAAGAAAAAATGAAAAGGAGTAAAAGAACCTTCAAAGCTTTATTTGGCTGTAAATGACAGTTGCTCGGGGCTCTCTGCACAAGATGCTCTTCAGGAAGATTTCTCAGCAGCTTAGGTGGCCACCTACAAAACCAGACATGGTGAAACTCTAATCTGATAGGGTTTCTGGGCAAAGTCCAAATGGATTTGATAAGAAGTGACCCTGAGACTGCCCTAATCTGAGACCTTCCATCTTCTCAGTGCTGTGTGGGAAGTGGCAGCATAAACCACAGAAGACCTCCTCATAACTACTTCAGTTCCTCTGATAGAGACTGCTGAACACATTGAGTAGTGTAGGACTTTCTTTTGGGACCTCCCACCCCCTTGCATGCACACACACACATGCATATGCACAAGTGCCAGTGGTTTCTAAGTGTCACTTCTGTGATTCCCTCCAGCTGCAGGATTACATGTCTAGCGAGCAGTGTTCTGTACCCTCATGCCCTCCCTCAGAGAATTGATTTTGGTGAACATATGGCACCAGTTTATTGCTATTACTTTATGTCCCTACTGTAAAAGCATTGACCACAGATCACAACTCCACTGGTCTGTTTAATGTGCTCAGGTTCACAGCACTACAGTCCCCTGGCAGCGGTTGCAGCCTGCCCACCTTTGCTGTGCTCACTTGCTGGAGGTGCTCCAGGGAGGTGAGCACTTGGCTGCTCAGCTGCTGTCAACCCTCTGGGTGCCTGCTCATAGCTCTCCTCTGCTAGTGCTGGGGCTGTACTCCATGTGGCACATCATGGAGGACTATGGGGCTGGGTTGGGACACATGCAGTGAGCACGTGGTCCATCCCAATCTGTTTACCCTCCATGTCCTGCTGCAGCCCCAGAGGAGGTGGCTTTCCCTGTAGACTGCCTGCATCATGGAGTCAGGGTTGTGATGGCTTTGCATTGTCATCACATGGCACCGGAGCCCAGTGCAGGAGCACAGGTCATTGATGGGAGTCTTAACACGGGAGACTTGGCTGGGCACTCCAGCTGCATTAAAGTCCTTGGGAGGATAAATCAATGGCTCTCTAGGGATGATCTCTCCATGCACATTTCCCTCTTCTTTCTCCTAGCCTTTGGTGTGAACCTGCTGGCTCTCAGGGAGGTAAGTAGGGACACTTGAAAGCTATGATTCATGCTTCTAGGCTTCTGCTATCTGTTGGGGTTTTTTAAGGCTCAGAATGATTTGCTGCCAGGACACCACACTCATGCTCCAGCAGCTGCTTCAGTGCCATTATTCAGTGTCATTTGGCATCACTCATGCAAGAGACCATGCCCAAAGCAATGCCTCAGCAAGACCCCAACTCTCCCAAGGGTTGTCACTGCCCTTCCCTGGGCAGCTAGGAACATGGGCAGCACAGCACTCTGCTTTTGTATATGTGAAATGAAGGCAACAGGTAGTATCCCTCCTTGGGCTGCTGGTGGGTCCTGGTTTGGCTTACGTGAGTTCTGTGGTTTCTGGTACTTGGTTTGGAGAGACTGGCTCAGAATGCCTAATGCAGAGCAGTGAGCAAAACCTATTCACAGACCAAATGAATGCCTACACTCTTCCTTTAAATTAACACTTTCAGGTTGTCAACAAAAGTTGACAACAGCCCATAGAGATATATTTTTTCTTTTTTATCTCCACTCAGTCACAATTGTTTCTTCAATTGACGCTGGTTGGTTAGTTTAGGTTTTTGTGGGGGGTTTTTTTTGGGGGGGGAGGGGTGTTTTTAGTGGTAGTATTGTCTATTTCAAAGCTACTTCCAAAACAAACAAAAAAGCTCAAACAAAATTACTCAGGGAGTCTTTACTAGGCTGGGGGGACCTACAAATGATGCAAAGGCAGCTGTGTCCTGACACAGGTGGGTGGATCACTCTAGACTTTGTCACACTCCCCTCTTACAAAAACAAAGCCTACAGGTAATACAGACCACAAATTCACGAAGTGTTCCTTACCTGGTTAAAACAGTCCCCCTAACATTCTCTCCTCTTCATATACATTTTAACCCCACTCAAAATAGCAGTTTGGGGCTAGGGTAATCCCGCTGTCCACACAATACGGATCCACATCTCAAGGACTGTGACAGCCTGTCCTAGATGATCCTGATCTCTTGATCATCTCTTCCAACCCCTAACATTCTATGATTCTATGATTCTATGACTACACCAGCCAACTCTACACAACTGCTCTCTGAGGCTTGTTGTGGGCCAGGAGTGCCAAGGGAGTGAACGTTGTTTTACGCAAAGAATTTGAAGCAAAGCTCAGGTCTCATGAAGCTAAGATTAAATGTTCTATTAGCTTTGTGGAGCCAGGAGAGAATTTTGAGCTGAGATACTCTGGGAGAGGTGGGAGAAGGGCAGGATTGTGTCTCTGGCAGGCAGTACAACTGTGTAGAAATGTGTTTAGCTGAGTAAGTTGAATAAGATCAGCTCAGCATCATGGAATAAGTGTCCACATCCTAAAAATTTGCCTTCACTGTTGGTGACGCACATACTGAGATGGAGCACTGAATGATGGATTTGTAACTCCTCAATTGCTCCTAACAAAGATCCCAGTACTGATCCGTGCAGTGCCTGTTATCTATTCTGTGCATAAACAAGGGAATTCATCCTCTGGGGACTCTTAGTCTAGTTTCTTTCATTAAGAATAAATTAAACATTAAAAAAAATAGAATGTAGGAGGAAATTAAACAAAAAAAAGTGGTTTTTTGATTGGAACACATTTCTGTAAAGCTCTGACTAGAATATGCAACATGTAGCGCAGTGTATTTCAAATAGATAGAAATAATGCCCTAAATATACCAGGCTAATTAGATGTACTTTCTCTACAAAACCACAATTCTAATTCTAATGTTCCTGTCTCACTGTAATTAAAGAAGCATTTACCATGCATTGGAACTTTTAATTAGGTCTAACATCTAATAAACTTGGAGTAAACTAACAAATATTTTCTCTGTCAGTGGGTAGTTTTTAATCAGTGTTTAGAGGTTGAAATTTTCAGATAGCAGACATGAGCCAGTGTCTAAAAAGCTTGAAGTGACATTTGAGCATAACCAGGTAACCTCTGTACTCACCCTTGTAGGGGTGCGTTGAGGGATCCAGTTCCCAACCTTCCCCTAACATTCTATTAATTCTCCCCGGGGGGAATTACTCTGCAGGCTGTATTTACACGAGGTTTGCTGGGCTGTGGAGAGCACTTGGGTCCCTGCTGGGTACTGAGTGTGGGCTCCTTCCCCCTTGCAGCAGCCATCCAGAAGCTAGACCAGCTCTTTGCAGTCCTGCTGTAATCGATGGAGGAAAAGGAGGTTCATTCTCTCCCAAATGGGTGTTTAAAAGAAGTGAGGCCAGCCCCCTGCCCCAGATTCTGCCTCCAGGCACCAATCGTGCCTATCTTCTCATGTCCTGCATCTTTCTCCTACTTTTGACAGTTATTTGGAGTTAATGGTCTAGATGATGGTCTTCTATTACAGCTCCAATGTACCCTTAGTCTTGTTAGAACAGGTCTTGAAAGGCATTCCTACCTACTTATTGTAGGTATTCCCTACAGGAATCCATCTCCCACCATTGTTGGTGGGACAAGAGCGTGGGGAAACTGAGCTATGACACAACTCAGAGATTTCCACATTCTTTGCAGAAGGAGTTGGAGTAGAGTATAGGAATATATGTTAAAGAAGCTACTGAGGAAGCAAGCAGAGAAGGCAGGAGACATATGAACAAGGCTGAGGGAACACCGTCTGGAGAAAAAAAAAGAATTGGGTGCAGGGAGAAAACCAAGAGGATGGGGAATGGTAAAGGCGATGGACATGGGGTTAGCGCCCTTTGGAGGGGCAAGATAAAGCTGAGGTGCTGCTGAAAAACAGGACACAGGGTAGTGTCTGTTAAGGAGCCTGGAGAAAGGAAGACAGTAATATTTGTTTCAGTGCAACTGGCAGGTGCCTGTGTTTCTGGAACAGAAGGTCATATATTTCGTGTGAAGTCTCCTGCATCTAAGGAGTGACTTTAATGTAGCTTGAAGTGCCAATAAGTGGAATAAGTATGTGTCATTACCAATAACAATAACAGCCCTGGAATACTTTCTACTCAAGGATCTCAAAGCACTCCTTTTTATGACTTATTCATCGACTCTTTATATCCCCAGGGAGGGAGGGGATTATAATGATCATCCACTTTACACGTGGTGAAACGGAGGGTAAGTGTCTGAGCTGTGAATGGATCTGTGACTGTTTTCCTCTGACAGCATCTATTTCGCAAGTCATTGGTTGGGAGGGAAAAAGCTGCAGCAGCTGCCAGGAAAAGCCTCTGGCATCGCAAGGGGTGCAAAGCGGGAACCCGTTGCATGTTCCCGGGATGACTGTAGTGTGGGGAAGACAGACACCTAGGCACCTTGAAGGCACACCAGGATAGGTTCAGCCTTCTGCCAGCCAGCGCGTTCCCAGGTGCTCTGGCTCCTGTAGTGTGGATTCCAGTGCCCCTCATGCAGACCTGCTTTGAGAAACAGATGTACGTGGGTAGACTCCATCTCTCTCCACTCACTCCCAGGCACACAGGCTGGTTTCTCACCCACTCAAAGTGGGTGATTCGTGAGCCAGACAAGGGTGGTCGGTCTGATCTGAGAGTGTGGAGGCCATTAGTGGCCTGCTGTGTCCATCAGGCTGTAACTGATGTCCACATTGGCTCTTGTGCTAGCAGACCAAAAAATTAAAGGGTTATGACACAAGTTCACACAGCTATGGGTCAGGGTCATAGTGCAGACTATGCGTTATTGTGTATGTAATACATACAAAGTATACAGATATAGATGGAAATTTGCGATACAGAGCAAAAGCTGGGAAAGGGTTCAATCCATAACTGGACAGGGTAGAGTTAAGTGGCTTGGCCAAAGCCACTGAGGAAGCTTTCAGCAGTGTTGGTGAAGCCTCTCCCCTGCCTCTCAACCCTTTCCAGGAAGATGACTCCCTCCTTCTCCACTTGCTACGCTTATTGGACCTCACTGAACAGAGGCAGGAGAAACCCAGACCATCAGAGACAAGCTCCTGAAGATATGTGTCCAATGGGGCTGGGTCTGTTCCAGGGACAGGAGGTGACCTTGTCCTTGTCTACACTGGGTGGCTCTCTCAAACATGTACAGACTAAAGTGAAAAACCTGAACTTGCCTTCAGCAACTGAAGAGGTGCTGGGGGAGCTGCATGGCAGCACTGAGAGTTATTGCTATGGCATTCATGGAGCATGTTGCTATGAATCGATATCTCACCATAATTACCTCATTTGCCCATTTTTCAAATTAGATAACAAGGTTGAATGCTTGACCAGACCATCCCTCATTCTGTTAGATTTTCTCCTCTCCTTGGCAAACGAGAGGAGCCCCTCTTCTGTTAATTAGCAGGCCTAGGGGTGAGTGGGGTTACAACCTGAAAAGTCGCAGCTCCTTTTGCTGCTCATGCCTGGACACTGTTATCAAAAGGTGGGAGGCCAGGCCAGACAGCCTGCTCGGTGAGGTCAGGTGCTCTTCATCCCAGCTGGCTTTGTGCTAGGATTGGACGGGGAGGGGAATGAGCTCACGCTCTGTTCAGACAGTGACATTTCCATGGGGCAGCGCTCATCCATCATGATGTGGTGGCTGAGGAGAGCTGTTAACTGTATCGAGCTGTCTGCTTGTCTCCTGCGATGCAGCTGAGGCTTGCTCCCCTGGGGAGCCCAAGACCTGCAGCATCCCTGTGGGAGCAGAGTGTGGGTGATCTCAGAAAGAACCCAGCCCCCTGAGCAGGAAACAGTGAGGAGGACAGGAAACCCCCACCATGACTCGATGTTTGGGGAACACAGAGCATCCATTCGTAAGGGCAGTGCTCCTGTTTCACCCTCTATGGCCATCACTGGGGAGAGGATTTTTTTCCCTCTATGCACCTGCTGTTTTCTTCCTGGAGAACAGGCACACTACCCCCAACATGTTCCCCACCTGTGTGGGTGCTCATGGTCTGTACCACAGACTGATGTGTGTCCACCTCTTCCCTCAGGGGTCTGCATGCTGTGGCTGGGGATTTTTTGTTTCTGTTGCTCAGCAAAGCGCTCATGCTCATCTGGGCAGCCACTCGGCTTTTGTGAAAATGATACTTGCTCAAAATCAGCAGCTCTTGCAGCTTCTGATCGTATCCTCACCCCCCTCCACGCCCCATCCTCCTGAGCCACCTCCAGGGCAATACCTATTACCAGGGATTGCAAGCAAAGCAAACGCTTGTAGTCAGATGGCTCATTAGCTCCTGCTTCTCTGGGGATGCCCCTCTGCCTTTCCTGTGCTCCATCTCCCCTGTGATGAGCAAAGGACCCCACCTTTGTCGGCAGTAGATAAAGTACAATTAGTGAGTCATTAATCTGCAGAAGGAAAGGCAGGAGGGGCACCAGCTGCTGAGCTGCTGTTGCACAGCTGAAGCGTGGAGCTTCAGGGGCAGGTGGGAGTGCGGCTTGGATCAGAGATGAGGGAACCGCCGTGCACCTCTCCCTTGCTGTCAATTAGTCCAAGAGGTTAGTCTAGCCTCCAAGGAGCCAGGACACCTTGGAGCAGCTCACGAAACTGCAAGCAGACTCTTTGGAGACTAATTGGGGTCTTCCACCTCCTTTTAGCTGCTTCTGAGCTGTGTGCTCTGGAGAGCAAGCAGGAGAGCAGGTGCTTAGGTTGCCAGAGACTGGGAGTCAGCAGGGCTTTACCAGTGCCCTGGAGCAGAGGAGTAGTAGAAAAAGAAACCTGGGAGACATGGCCCTAGGATCACCAAGATGCTTTCAATCATTTATCAGCAGCCTCGGCTTACTGACGAGGTCCTAGCTGACTGGAGGTTAGCAAATGTGACACCCATCTGCAAGATGGGAGGATCTAGGGGACTACAGGTCTGTCAGTCTGACCTCAGTGCCCGGGAAGGGCATGGAGCAGATCATCTTGAGTGCCATCACCAGCACATACAGGGCAACCCGATGATCAAGCCCAGTCAGCATTCATTTATGAAAGGCAGATCCTACCTGACTAACCTGATCTTCTATGATGAGGCGACCCACTTACTGGATGAGGAAAAGAATGTGGATGTCGTCTACCTAGACTTTGGTAAAGCTTTTGGCACCATTTCCCACAGCTGGAGAAACTGGCTGCTTATGGCTTGGATGTGTACACTCTTCACTGGGCAAAAACATGGCTGGAAGCCCAGGCCCGAAGAGTGGTGGTGAAAGTAGTTAAAACCAGTTGATGGCCAATCACTAGTGGTGTTCTCCAGGGCTCAGCGTCGGGGCTAGTTCTGGTTTATGTCTTTATCTAGACGAGGGGATTGAAGACAGTCTCAATAAGTCTGCAGATGCCACTGAGATGGGCAGGAGTGTTGATCTGCTTGAGGGTAGGAAGGCTCTACAGAGGGATTTGGATGGGTTGGATCAATGGGCTAACGTCAGTTATATGAGCTTTAATAAAGCCAAGTGCTGGGTCCTACGCTTGGGTCACACAATCCCCTGAAACGCTACAG
>WEIS01020924.1:0-11171 GCA_013389965.1 Todus mexicanus | reverse complement strand
TATTATTACTATTATTATTTTTTATTTTTTTAAAGAATTTCAACTACAATATGCAGGCTAAAAACTGATGGTATTGCCCTAGAAGAGAGAAGTCTTTATTTCTTCTTACGATACCTTCCAGTAAAGTGATGATATGCAAATTCCACACTGGAATTTTCTATGTATCCTCCAAAGACTGACATCCTAGCCAGCTCTTCCTGGATGAGTTGTCAGCTCAGAAAGAAAACTGAGCCTATAATGTGTCAGTCTGATCCCCACTGAGAGGGCAGGCTCCAAAGGGAGAGCGAAGGTTTAAAAAGGAAAGGGTATTAATATGCCAGCAGGTCATATGATATGTAGCGTAATTTCTGGGGTCTAGGGTTGATTTTCTTGGCTGTGCATGTGAGACTGACAAGTCCACTTGGTGACATGAAGTGTAAAGCTTTGGTTATAACAAGTGATCTTGCTTGCCATTCCTGTGTCTGTGTCCGACTTTTGTACTTGTTTTTCCATGCTTTATTTTACAGTACTGAAAGCATCAAGTCCCACGTGTAAACTCTGATCACAACCAGCAGACTGCTGTGAAATAAACAGGTTCAAATGCTAATTGCATGTACACCAGTGTAAATCTAGAGCGTCTCCCTGCCAGTTCCAAGCTAGAGGCTTAAGCCAGTAGCCTACTTGAATTTTGTTATGTTCTCTGTGGTTTGTGGTTTTTGCTTCCCATGTTCTGTGAAAAGGACACGAGGACTAAGGAATGAGGCTTGATCTCTCAAATTGAAATCACTACGTGTTACGAGATTGGAGAGGTGATTCTGGTTAGTGCCCTGGGACTTCTAGCTGTGCTAGCTTAGCAGATTTCATGTCGTCTTTTGTATGCCTTACCTGTTTGCCCAGTGTGGTTTGTGAAAGAGTAGCACACAGGAGGACGTTGCTGTCATGAGCAGTAGCAAGAAAAGTGCAGCAGCATGCAACATTAAAAGGAAGGGGAAGAAGCATTTTCAAGTGTCTCAACCAATATGCATACAAAACACCCTCCTTTACTTAGGTTAGACAGGTCCCTGTGCCCAGACATGGCTGCACTAGTTCATGTCCATGTCCTGGAAGCTGCACCCATGGAGGTACACTCTCCAGAGTTAACACAAAAAAAACAACTCTAATTTCTCTTTTCTATTGTGACCATTGCTTTTCTTCTCTTGGGGTAATACTCAGCCTGTAGATCACCAAACTGACTGTTCCACCAACCTACAGTAGCCTTAAAACTGTGGAATGTTGTTGCAAAAATGCGAACATGTAAAATGAGAAGACATCTAATGCCACCCTTTTGGTGGAGACCAGATTTAGGCTTAAGACAGCTGGTGCCAGAGCATTTGCCTGTTAATGTTCCTAGGCTCTGGAATGCCTTGCAAGAAGATATCAGAGCAGCAGAATCAATTAGTGGTCTTAAAAGCAACATTAAGACTTCTGGGTGACATGATCATTTTTTACTTGGAAGAGCATATTTTATCAGCTGATCTGCTATCTGGGGAGGCACAATGTCATTGTTACAAGGAATAGGATAAATCAGAGTAAAAAAACCCCAGAACCCAACAAAGTTATTCAGATGAGGATTTGCTTTTATGCTGCGTTTTACCATCTGGGAGTTAGGAAGAAGAAAGCTGGCGGTTTCCATGTGACATGCACAGATTCATACCTGCCTGACCACGCTCAGATGAGTTATGACTAGGAGTTTACTTTTGTCTGGTCTTTAACCCAGACTACGTGCCAGTGCAAGGGAGTCAGTGTGTGTAAGAATTCCCCTCAGACATCTAATAGGATGACACCACCTTTTATCCAAACACATAAAAATATGCAGGACTATTTGCCTGATTAATTTTTGACTGCAGTAAAAACCTCAGTTCTTTGCTTGTCAGTGACTTCCTGAATGATGTGATAGCACTGACTGTGTATCTGTTAAGGGGCAACCCTTCAGTGGAGCCTTCTGAAGGCATAACTCCTTGGGACGATGCTCTGATAAGCAATAATAACGATGAGGACAGCAAATGTAGGCCAGGTTCTCATATTTGCTGACCCCTGTCCATACTGATAATAGAAACAATTCAGGCAAGCAAAGAAATTGCTCCAGATGGCAACCACTGAACCCAGTTTATAGAGTAATAATTTACTCCATGAACAGTCCTACGTATTTCAGAAGGACCACAAAGTGCTCTTTGCAGGGAAAATGAACGGGAGTGTTTGATCTTAGTCTGCTCTTTAGTGCTTGTGGCGAACACCAATTTTTAGTAGCATAGTTAAATTCTATGCCAGGCACCGCACCTGGACTAAGACAGGGGTTGTGCCAATTGATGCTACTTCCACAATACACAAGGGGAAGAGCTGTAGAAAGAAGGGCAGAGAAAAGATCACTGCAACAGTGCTGCTTTCTTTCTGGTGTCCTCCTAGGTGAAAGCACTGCTAATGGGATAACGCTTGTTGCTTTTGTCTGCACAGCTAGTGTACTTTCATCAGCACTGTGTGCAAGCCAAACATCTTTGGGGTCTGTATAGGAAAGAATAAAGGACACAAATAGAAAGCGAGATTGTACACTGACTGGTTTTATCAAAGGTGAATTGTGCCAGAAGAACTTGATATCTTATCAAAGAAAGCTAATTGGTTTTCCTGGTAAAGAAAACATGACTGATCTATCTGGTTATCAGCAAAGCATTTGATAGGATGCCACATGGGAAATTATTTATTCTGTGGGGGATGATGGAGTTAGGTAGAAGAAAAGTGTGTGGAGGTCTGACTAAGGAAGGGATGAATATAGGTAGTATTGGTGTGGAAGTGATCAAGCTGCAGAGAGATTACTTATGCAGTTGCTCAAGGAGTAATCTTGGGGCTGATTCTGTTTAATGTTTTTAGTAGTGGCCTCATCTTGAAAGTTAGGAGTGTGTGGATGAAATTTGCAGATGACAGTAAGTTTGGGAGTATAGTTGTTATGCAAGAAGATCATGGTTTGATACAGGAAACACTGACTGACCTTGAGGACTGGACTAATAGAAATGGGATGAAATTCAATATTACAGAGTGCAAGGTCATGCACTTAGGGACTAATAACATGAATTTCCACTATAAGCTGGAACCTTATCAGCTTGAAACAAGCGTAGAAGAGAAAGACCTGAGTGTATTAGCTGATGGGGGTAACTAAGAAGCAGAGATATCATGCCACCATGAAAAAGACAAATGTAAGCATAGGGCATATGAGTCACAGCCTTCCCAAGAGGCAGGGAAGTATTAATGCCACCAGAGAGGGGCGAGAGCTCCCCTGGAACACTGCTGTCTGCTGTGGTGGAGAAAGATGAAGCCCTGCAGACGCAGGTGCAGCAACAGCCTATTAGGAGCATCAGGGGAGTGGGGACGTCATCGTATCAGCTCTGTCCTCCATCACCCAGTGAGTGGTGGCTGGCTGAGAGAGAACACAGTGGCTCTTTAAATACAGCAGTGGGTAAACACAAAGGAGAGGAAAATATGAATTCAAATCAAGGCAGTGTTGGCACATGAACAAACACAAATCCACCATGGCTACACTAAGACTTGGAGGGTTTATGGTCATTTTTGGGCAGGGGGTATGGAAGAAAGGCATTCACTTGGTCTGTGTGACTGTATAATGTGAGGATGACAGCAGCAGGGGCCTGGAGTTGATGTCCCTGCAGGTCCCTCTCAGTCACATGTTGCCGGCTGGCACCTGAGGCTCAACGGGGATCACTTGCTGGCTCTTCCTGATGCCAGTCTGCCCTCCAGCCATCTCCTCAGGTACCTGTGTGCACTAGCTCACACAATGTCAGTGTCTAGTCACTGACTGGGATTCCTATTCAACTAGTATGAATCAGAAAAAACCTTAATTTTGAAGTGCTGACATGATGGCATGGCAAGTGAGATGGGACCTAGACCGGGCTTCACAGAGGCGTTGGTTTTCTGGGCTAGCTGAGGCTGTATTTAGGTAGCTGTGCTGACCTTCTGATGTGGCACAGGGCTCCAGCCAGCCATGTTTCAGCCCTTCTTGTGTGCTGGGGGAGCTGTCAGTCTCAATTTTAATTGCTTTCACACAGCATCATCATTTGCAAATCAGAAACTACAGTTCAGAGTTTTTCCAATTTCTTTCAAACATACANAGCCAGAGTGGCCTTCTGGGAGGAACATCTTGGCCATGGGGTGTGAGGCTGCTTCAAGGTAAGGATGGAGAGCTCGTCATGGCAGTTCTGCCAGCCTGACCACAGTGTGGAGGGAGCCACCGGCAAGGTTGCATTTGTATGTTTGCAGCCCTGCTGCCTATGGCCACCTGGAGTCCAGGTGAATTTCAGCATCTCTGCTGGGTGCTGATGGCTGTGATGGGAGAAGTGGGTTTTGTTTTCTGCAGGTAGTATCCACCTGACTCTGCGCTCAGCTTTTGAGGGTGGCTGCAGAGCTAGAGATCTTGCCAGGCAGCAAGTAAGAAAAGTGGTGGCTGCTGCTCAGTGCCTTTCTGCTCCAAAATCTCTATTCTGCCCAGCTGGTTGGGTGTGTTTTTGGTTAGGCAGATTCCTGTGGGTGCTTGCCGTTCATCTGCGTGCAGCATGAGCAGAGGTTTGACCGCAAACAAGACCTGAACGGTGCTGGAGAGAGATTGCATCTGTAGCCCTGAGGCAACTGAACTGCTGCATCATGCTCAGGGTGCCCCGAAGCCCCATGGCAAAATGTCTGAACTTTAGAGGATGACGAACGCTTTAAAGTGCCAGAAAATCCTTGGATTCTGCCTTTGAAACAATACAGGAGTCACAGAAGAGGCATGACTAGGTCACATCAAGGTCATATCTGTAAGGCTTCTGGGGAAGACAATTCAATAGGACATGCTTGTTGACTACAAACATTGAGGCAGAAGTTCCAGCAGCTCTGGAATGGGACACCTTCTGGGCCTGAGTGCAAACGCTTGGGTCCTTGCATTCAATCCTTCTTCTTTTTGGGGCTAGCAAAGGTTGGAAGGATCAGACTCAGCATGCACAGCCACGGGGCAGGGGGAAGAAACTACTTGTTTTACTCTGGCAACAACATCTGGCTCTGCATTCACATAGTGGGGGTAGGTTGAAAGAATGCTGCTTTCCGTTAAGTAGCTGGCTAAAACGAGAGGCACTGTTTGCTGCTTGAGAAGGGGAGCGCACCTCTTTCCCTCAATAATAGATAAAAAAGGAAGAAAACCTCCCTCGGGCAGCAGCCTGGCTGGCCAGGCAGGTCTCCACAGCTGTGTGCATGCTTTGAGATTTGCATTTGAAGTGGTGCATGACTTGAAGAGTCTCATGGATTGGGAACTGAGTATAGTTTCCAGGTATGGCACAATGGGTCTTCAGCTGATCCAGGTCATTTGCTGAATGTGAGGCTGTATCTGAGGGAGATCTCAGGCAGATGATGCTACAGCGAGTGCGGATGAAGACAGCCCTGGCTCTCATAACTCCTCTAGAATGGAGTCCCCTTCAGCAGTTATTTGCCTGACTTAAGCTGTCATCGCTGATGTGGTCAGTCATACCCTCCTGTATGCATTTCAATGCTCCCCTGTTTGGAAGGACTACAGGGTGCCTTGGGTTTCCATGTTTCCTGCAATGTCATCAGTTCCCAGCTGCTCTCAGCCACATGCCATCCCTGCTGGCTGCTGTGACTTTACATTGTGGTCCTCACCATAGACATCCTTCGCCATAGACTTCTTACATTTTGCTGGAGCTGAATGAGACCTCACTCTTGCAGCTCTTGGTAAGCCTCTGAAGTTTCTAGGAGATTGGAGGATCATTAGACAGCACCAGGTGCACAGTGGCAGGGAGAAAGTGAGGTCAAGAAGACTAGGGGAGTCGAAGAGAAACAGAAGTGTGTCTTTCAGAGGCTGGTAGGAAGCTGAGATCTTGCTGACTCCATCCCTGCAAACTGGTCAGATTTTTATGACTTTTAGCATTTTCCATCTCTGGTTTAAACCAGGTTCCCACACTCCCATTTTCCTTCACAGGTTAGGGTATTCTAATATATTTTTCTCCCAAGATACCTTGTCCATCACTTTGCAGTAAGTATTGAGAAATTCCTGCACATATTTTGTCTCCAAACCGCAACAAAGGTTGAGCATCTCAACAACCTACAAATTGTTTCTTTTTTGTTTCTCTGCCTTGATGAGCATCCTGACTGTTAGCATACCACTTACCCAGAAAGTGCAGCACGTAACTTCCAAGAAAGTCTAGCAGCTGGAGCAGCAACGATTCAGGCTTCAGGCATTTAAACAGTCATGCTCTCCACATTTGCTCTCTGCTCTGTATAAGGCCTCAGGCCCTGAAACTGTGCAACCCTGGGAGGGCTGTGCCATGAGAGGGGTGTGTGAAGGATCTCTATGGGTACCTGCACAGCTCGACACTCTCCGTGTTTGCAAAACAAGCCACAGCCCTGCAAGTGGCCCCTGGGCACCCAGTGCTTGCAGGTTGGCTCTGTCCTTTGCACCCTGGGGAATCAGGCTTAAGGAGTAATTGGTGACAATCAAATGTATGTACAAATGTATGTTTTCCTCTGATAGGAAAAACCACAGCAGACCTTTGTCAAGTTTGAAATGCTGTTACGCAGGGAGTAATTGCTTCATCCCCATCAGGCTACTCCAGCAAAGCCTGTTTCTCCGTCTTCTGGCTGGTGGGGAGCTCACCTTGTTAGAGTTTGGATTAGGACTTCAGTTACATTGTGGGCATAGACTGGGAAGGGTCTTCTCAGTTTACGTTGTTCTGCCCTATTAAATTAGCTCTGAGCAAAACGACTAAGGCAGATTCTATGCAACAGATTTATCTTTTATCTTTTTATTCAGTAGATTTAAGCTCACCTCTAACCTGGATATACTAACTTGAGCAAACAGCCTCGTTACCGTTTACCACTGCTGTCATAACCTGGGCTTCCTAAGTGACAGTAAAGATAAGAGTAAATAACAGATACTTTGCTTCACTGGCAATGCTGAAAAATAGAAACAACAGTGCTTTGAGTTTATTGCTCAGAATTTCTGACATGTCTAATTATAGGCTGTGTCTTGTTTTGAAGCTGCAGAAACCATTTGTTTTGATTCCGGCTCTTTAGATAAAAACAAAGGAAATCTGGAGGGAGAGAAAGCCTGGTGCATAGGGATGCAGCAGGGGTGCAATCGAAGTTGCTCTGCTCTCTAAACTTCCAGTGAGGCCAAGCCTTGCCCCACCAGGCTGCACCCTCTCCCATGGGAGCCTGGGTCAGAGAGTGACTCTTACTCCTTCCTCCCTCTCTCTCCAGTCAGCCTCTTTCCTCCCCTTTGGTGAGAAAAGATAGAGTTTCCTGGTCAGTCCAGCTTCAAGAATTGAAACATTTCATTTGGGAAATGTCCAGGCAGATCCTGTTGGTAGATCCATTTCTCAGTTCTATGCATTACTTGTTTCTTTGCCTACTCCTGAACTGGATTTGCCACATTTGCCTCACATCACCAAATAATGCGTTCATAGTTAACTTTTTTGCGACGAGTGCTGGTCTGGCTGCCAGTCATCCTCACCTTGGAGACCACACCTGTGGACCCATGGGGACCCCCCAAGAAGCTTAAATATCCCTGGTCTGTGTCGCACTTTGTCTCACTCCAGCTTGCTCCATCCTGCTGGTGATCAGTGATCCTCTCTCTGTTATTCTACCTGTCTTCCTTCAGCCTTGCATTTTAGCTGTTATCACCATGTTAAATTCCTGAGCAGGTCCAGGTTCAGACCCTGCAGCAGCCATGAGACTCTTTGCCCTGGCACAGCCGGGCTCTGGAGGAAGCCACCTGCAAATCCCAGGGGAGCAGAAGGTGCCAAGGTATCATCTGCTTGGAGATTAGTATGATTTTCTCTGCAAAGCAAATCTGTGTCTCAGGTTTTGGACCCATTTCTGCTTTCTGTTACCCTGGTAAAATACCAATATTTTAAGCAGGCTGGCCTAGGGTAAGTAAAACCAGAAGCTGTACCTTTAAATTCGAAGTCCATCATGAGGCAGCAACTCAAGTTACACATCCCTGACAAGCTAGGGCTTGGTGTATTTTTGAATTCAAGCTGGTAGACCTTATTTTAGAGAGAACACTATTGGCACATGGATGGGGCACCTTTCTTGCTAGCAGAGGATTACTCTCCTTGGGTATATTCCTGGCCCCATACACGGCCTTATGCTACACACCTCTCATCTTGGTTCAAAATGGATCCCCTATGTCCGTGGCCCATCAGACTGCTTCCTGGTCTGTGAGTTACCCTTTCAGATGTAGCGGTTGTGGCCATAAACTCCTCTATGTCTTAAACAGCTGCTCATCCACCTACCCTCCTTCAGCATCTCTCTGCAGATCCAGACAGTTTCAGGGTCTAGCTACGTCTCCCTCCCTACCTCCAGCCTTCCCCATCAAACCCAACAGCCTCTCTAGCAACAAGCACTGGCTTTTCTGCAGTCACTTATCTTGCCATGGGGTTTGCAGACCTGATTTTAGGCTAATGCTCAGTCCAATCTGAGCTCACAGGAGATTTTGGTGAAAATTTCTCTATTCTACTCCATCAATCTGCAATATGCAGCCAGGCTTGTTTGTAGAGTCTGACACTACAACTACTTAATTCTTATGCATTACTTTAAAATAAATCAGGCATACCTTGTTGTCTCTGGCCATTTACCTCCTGGTGCTAGAGTGTCATAACTGTCCTTTTCTTCATCTGAAGGTGCTGAGCCCTGCCTCTTCAGCTTAATATGCTGAAGTTGAGCTGTGACATGGGCAGCTGTGTAGCTAAACGAAGTGTTGATGATCACTGTTCCATGTCAGCAGTAATTCTCTAAAGCCAGGCCACTATCATAAGTTAACAGTATAAAATACATACATTCAGGGAGTTTGGGAATTTACTGAAACCACTAGGAATATCTGGAAATCCTTACTGTCTACTTTTGAGAAGATCACCCAAGGAACGAATAAGCACCATTTTAGAGAAACTATGGAGACAACTGGGATGAAAACAGAGAAAAGCTTCAGAGGAGGCAAAGTGCAGGAGTACTAGTCACCTGTGGATCAGTGACTGTAGGGACTCAGCCTGGAGGAGGTTCCTCTGGACTCTGCTGTGCTCATCTCTGTACTAGCTCCCTCTTTCCACAGCCACACAAATAATCACACACAGACAGAAAGATTAACAACAGATTCACAAATCGATCACTAGAGACACATAAAATCTCTTATGAGCAACCTTTTTGCTTCTATCAGCCCAGCCATTGCTGCTGAAGGTTGACCAGGACATCCCTGGTTTGAAAATATCATGAAGCTCCTTCTATCCCCATTGAACCTGACAAGGAAGCTGTGAGATCATGGTGAGATGACAACTGAGCCAGGTAGGTAAGGAAAAGCCACTGAGAGAAAAGCTTTCAGGGCAGTGAGGTGTCTTCCACAGGGCTGTGTCTGTGGTGGTGGAAAGCACACTGGGTATGAGTGAAACACAAGGAGCATTTGGCTGATGAGAAAGTGAGGTGAAATCCCTGGACCAATGGACAAATTAGCCCTGTGCTCACTGGGTGTGAAACAATCCTTTCTGCCTGCAGTCTTCCTTCCTAAAGAGTGAAAGTTTCCTGCATTCCCTTGGTGACAGCCATCAGTCTGACTCATTACACCTGTGTAAGGGCTCGGACTAGCATTAACCCCATGCTTGCTGGAAACCAAGTGTGTTTTACGGATGCTGGTCTCCTTGATCTCAGCCTTTTCCCCCATTAGCCTCCATCCCTGCCAGCTGGCCCTGCTCATCTGGCCTGTGTGATGGCAGAACCATGCAGTGAGCATGGCAAGTGGTGTGTAATCTTTGTGGAGGGTGAGGATGGGAGAGGTGGCTCTTCTGGATGGCAACTGTTTGATACATGCCAGGGTCTTCCTGTGCTTTCTTTTCCAGATGAAAAAAGTATATGAAAGAGGTATGTTTGAAAGCTGTGACAAAACCTCACCTCCAAATCTCTGCTTGCTTGGGCTCCTGACAGGGCAATGGTCATGGCTCTACAGAAACTGGGTGCACTGTAGTGTTCACAAGATATAGGGCACCAGGCAGGAGGGTGAAGGAACATCGAGGTGTCCAGAGGAAGGAAATTCAGCATCTCCATGAATGGCACTGTTTGTCCCAGTGTTTTCTTCTCTATCTCATGCTCCTTAGTTCTCAGTTTTACTGTATCCTTGTCTCCTTACCACATTGGGACTCTGCTCTAATTCCTAATTTACCTTTCTGGTCCTTGCCCTGCCAGACTGTGATCTTATTTTCCACCTTGGCTCCTGTCCTCATCCACTACCCTGTGTCTTCTTCCACCATGCTGGTTCTCCTTGGTCTAACCCTCTTCCCCACTGAGTTCAGATCAAGGGGAACACCATTGTTGTAGGAACTTGCCATGATGCGCACGAATGAAGAAAGGTTTCTTAACACCAGCTTGCTGCATGCCCTCTACAAGGAAACGCTCCACCATGTCTGTGCTTGGTAAGTTCAAACACTTATACACATGGCCAAATTTGTGGGAGGAGGGCAACTTTCACAGGGACATCACAAGGCAGACTACCACATTTATGCCCAATTCTTGTTTTATAGCACAGTGCTGCTAGCTCTGCTCACACAGCTTGTCTTACGTCAGCAAACAACATGTTTCCTCCCCTTATTTCGTTCACGGAAACATCTGAGCTTTTGGGGAGATGTGTTTCACAATGTACATAGCAGTGTACAATTCACTTTGAGGCAAAAGTCTGTTCTCTAAAGAATCTCTACAGGAGGGAAGTCTGACAGATCTGTAGGCAACACAAATAAAAAAATCTCATGATGGGAAGCATTGGGTAACCTCCATATCTCTCCTTGCAATCTAATAGTGTGACCTCAAAATCCTTTTGCAAATCATCTGCAGATATGCAATTTTTCCTCATTTAAGGGCTATTAATATTAAATACAGCAACCATACATTATTTATACTGTTTTATTCATGTATTAATTTTAAATCAATTCTTAAAAGATGCAGAGCCAGGAATGGAAATGAATTACTTAGGGCAATAAAAAGGGCAGGAGGAAATTAACCAGAGATATTAAAGCTATAATAAAAGACTTCCTTATGTGGGAAGCTTCTAGACTGGGTCTGCACTTGATAGGAAGAGCCAGCATCCAGGTCATTTTGAGCTAGAGAGGAAAGTCCTCAAATACATGCTA
>WEIS01020920.1:0-15175 GCA_013389965.1 Todus mexicanus | reverse complement strand
AGGAGACGCTGGGGTGCAGCCCCATGTGCATTTTATAGGTAAACAGAAGAGGCAGTTTTACCTACCACAGGACACTGTTACAGCTGCTTTGGAGGCAGGCTACAGGACCAGATCTTGTCTTTACCAGCATCAGTGAACTCCAGAGAAGTGCTATCAGGTCAAACCTGATGTCAGTCAGATCAAAATCAATATTTATGCCACATCTAAAAGCCCAATTTCATCAGCAATGTGTAGTCAGTGCCAGCTGCCTGTACAGCAGGAGGGCCCAGGCTGGCCCAGAAACACTGCACAGCTCCCAAAAACTCCCAGAGGAGCAAGGTCACCCGCTTCCAGCAGTGTGAGACACTGTTAAGCTGGGAAGGGGTCAGTGAAGGCAGTCTCCTGTTTAGTCGTGCTATCCATGGCATGACCCAACACAGGAGCAAATCTCTGCACAGCAAACATTTTCAATGCCAGGATCCTGGTCCTGATCCCTAGGCAAGCCCATCGCAGAGCTTTACTTCAACTGGAGCTGCCTCAACAGCAACGTCTCTCTGTGGAGCGCTGTTTGAGAACGTTCCACCCAGAGAAAAGTGACTGTATCAAGTTTTAGTTTGTAATCTGTCAGATTTATGGTACATCCCTAAGCTACCCCCAACATGTTTTAACCTGTGGCTTTTCAAGGAGCAATCTGTGCCTAGATCCTTGTTTCTCCATTCGGTCCTTGGCCTTCTTTCACTATCCCTGTAAGATTAAAATGAAACTCTGGCCATCATTGTCTTCTGCAAATGACCAGAAAGATCTGCTTACACCAGCAAACAAAGTGGACACAGCACCTTGGAGTCAGGTCCTGGCTCGGTGAGTCCCTGCCTCCATTGGCCTTGCCATTAAATGTAACCATGCTTACCTCTTCCAGGAGTGCCACCAGGATTATCATGGTTGTGCTGCTGCAGCAAGGAGGGCATTAAACCGCTTCAGACTCCTGCTCTGCGGTGAAGTCTATAAACCCAGTGACCCAGCACTGTTTGACAGACAGAAGAGTAGACATACAGCATATTGAGGCTGTTAGCAAGAACCAGGCAACAACAAACAGCACCGTGCTAGGGAATTAAATGGAAATGCAATAAAAATCCCGAATGGTAAAATATGCAGATCAGCCTGAACTTTGTCACTTTGCTGAATTACAGCATGTTTGGTGACAGGGATTGCTTTTCAGCTGGAAACGAACACATTTTTCGGTCTGATATTACTGAGATCTGGACATAAAAAGCCGTTTTCTTGGGAAGTGACAGCGGAAATGCAGGAGGTCGTCTAGAGGACATTGCTTCCTTTCATTCAAAGGAATATCTACTTTAAGGAGAATTAAAGTTTTAATCAAAGTTCTTTCTTATGTTTGTCAAAAGCGGGGAAAAGTGACAACTGCTTGTTGGCTGTTGGCTCGTGCTGAGCCAACCATTTGAATATTATTCCGGTTGATTAAATTTGCATTGCTAATCGGGGAGAAGCCATATGCCTCGCACACCTGTAGAATGCAGCGCCGAGTTTGGAAAGGTTATTAGCACGCTATTATGTTCTGGTGAGGAAGGATTTTTTCAGAGCAGGATGAAGAGCTCCTTGAGGTCCTCTGCTGCCATTCTTCTTCCCACACTGTGCAGGTCCTCTCTGCCCAGCTCACCCCACAGCCAGCTACACAAGTGATAGCAGCAGGGGAGGGGAGAAACTTGCCTCTTCCTGGGCAAACCCCCTTCAGCTTCAGCAGGGAAGTTTCACTTAAAATAAAATGGAGCATGCAAGAGATTTAAATCCTATAGAATAGTTTATAAAGATAACGGAATTGCTGTGCTCTGCCTGGCTTCAACTGAATTTTAAATCGCTTGGGTAAAAATGAGAGGTTTGTCTTACTTGTTGTCCAATTAAGAACTTTGTCATCACTTGAGATTGCTGAAATTATTGCTTTCTCCTTTAGGTTATATTCAAAAAATTAAACAGACTTCGCCAACTCCCCTTAAGACTTTGTAGAGGGATTTTATCCTGATTAAAGCATTAAAAATTAATGCTACTCAGACAAGTCCCTTTGGATTCTACAGAGTGCAGCTACTGCCTGCCTCCTCCAGGTATTTCAGTCGATGTTATCTGTAATTAACATTATGTGTCCTAGCCACTGGCTTTTTCTCAGAGAATTTTCAGCAGTGCTAAAAGGAAGCCAGCCCTGCNAGAGCAGAGCCAAGTGGTGCCAGGGAGCAAGAGCCCAACTGGCTCTCACTGCGGGGACCAAAAAGGAACTAGTAAGGAGCCCTGGGAGGCAATGGGGAGGGAGGTGCGGTGGCTGCAGGTGACACATCTGGCCCAGCATTTGTGAAAAGCACTGCTTCACTGCAAATACCTAAGGAAAAACTTGGCGCTTGGGACCTTTAAAGAGTCAGGAGAGCTGCCCCATTTCCTAGTTACATTAATGTCTATATTAAACATGCATTGCTTTGGTACCTCCTGCGCTGGCTGGAGAGAGGCAGCAGCAGCTGCATTCTCTTCTAACACACTGTGCCAGTCCCTTTTCACTTGCATATCTCTCTGTTTTAAAAATATATCCGCATCGAGACAGTTACTTCCTATCACAATGTCTGGAATCACAGGTTGTCCTAAGTAAAAGACATTTTTCAGAGCTTCCAAGAACACTGTTACTGCAGTAGCTCATCAGGAAGTTTCATTGGGGTTCAACAGCAATTGCCTTTTTTAACTGTGAAGTCTTTTAGACCCTGATAAAACTTGCTGTCAATCTCCTAGAAATGTCTGAGGTGATAATTGCCATTTATAAAATATTCTTCAGGAAAGTTTTATTTCGATTAATTTGTCAAATTATGTGGTCTTTTTAAAACTGACAAAGATTGTTTTGGAAATGGCCAAATAAAAAGAATCACAGAATTATTGAGACTAGAATAGACCTCTGAGATCATCGAGTCCAGCCTATGACCTAACACCGCAACATCAGATAGACCATGTCACTAAGTGCTACACCCAATCTTTCCTTAAACACCTGCAGGGATGGCGACTCCACCACCTCCCTGGGCAGTCCACTATAGCATCAGCTGTGGTCAATATGATGTTGTTAGCTACCTGCTTTTGCTAGATTTCAAGTAATGGGTCTATCCAAGCCCAGGCGAGCTGCCTCCTCCCATGGCAGACCAACCCACCAGCAGCTCAGGAGTCTGGCATAGATGCACAGGGTGTTCTTGTCTTTCTCAGAGCTGTAAAGGTAGCTGTGTGGTTGGAAAAGACTTGTTACGGTAAAGGGCAGCTCTGCTCAGCATGAGGAAGTCACAGCAGGCTTATTCTAAGTTTCCCCAGAGTCCACTCTTTTCCAGGTAAGAAAACAACAACCAGGGCAAACAACAATAGCCACGTAATTGCAATATTCTGAAAATAATAAACTTCCTTTGATAAAGGAGCGTGTTACTAACATAACCGTACAGGACTAAGATTGAAATAAGGCTCCAAGGTAATGAAAAATGTGCAAGGACTCTAAAACAATTCCCTGAAGAGCAACAGAGCCTCTCCCAGGCTCAGCACTGACATCCCACAACTGGGACGGCTCATTAAAAAATCACCTTCGGTACAGAGCAATGCCTGAGCTTGGGACAGGAACAAAAAGGTTGGTGGAAGAGAAGAGGTTGGAGTGCTCTTCAAGATGAGCCAAGGCAACTGAAGTGGTGTGAGATGGAGAAGGCATTGGCACAGCCAACCATAAGGAACAGCTATGAAGGTACAAATGCATCCCTTCAGGAAAACAAGGCAACCCCTCCTCAGCCATACCGTACAGCAAGCTCAAGGACATGCGATGTTTCAGAGCACAGATCTCGGCTCTCTAAATTGGGAAGGACCTTGAATGCTCTGTTTAAATTTAATTTATAGACAAGAAACCCAAAGTTTCTTAAAAGAGCACATCAATAAATTAGCATCAAATTTTGCTGCCTTGTCAAGGATTAGCAGTTTTAATCCATTTCGAGCATGAATTGGGAATTAGAAAATAGTGCTGAGATATTAATAACAAGTAGTTCAGTGTGTGCCCTTAATTTGCTTAAATGTAAAGGGCTGGTATGAATTTTTATGAAGAAGGGAGAAGGAGCTGAGCAGATAGAATAAAAATGTCTTTAGCTTTCAGGCTAACGCTGTGTTTTCCTAGTGGTTTCTGCATCAAAAGTGTGCTGGCTGAACCTGTTAGTACATGAGGCACCCTCTCGTTGGATGTGGTACCTGTGCACCTCTAGCCAAGGTGCTGTGCTTCTAAAAGCAGAACAGGTGGGAATAAGGGAGGTGAGATACTCCAAAGGGCTTTTAAACTGATTGTCAGTGCTTTAGGGAGAAAATTAATGTACCTTAAGTTGTTTGGAGAATGCCCACAAAACCCACTCCCTTTCGCAGTCCCATATATCATCGATTTAATGCGTGTTAATAGGCTGATGCTTTCAAAGCTTTTCAGTCAGCACAGATGTTTGCCCTTTGACAAATCACTTTGATCATTTACACTACTAATTATTTTTAATTCAGAAAATGTCATATGAATTGTTTGTAAGGTGCAGTACAACAGGGCATGATATTGTTGATTGCCTCCCCTAAACTTCTGCAAAACAACTCACAAAAGTTCGGTGCAGGCATGTAAAAAGGAAATGCAATTATTATAAATTGAGCTGTAAGTTCAGGTCCTATTTCTCCTCCCAGAGAACAGTAGATGACATTAGGATAAGTTGTGCAAAGAAGGTGAGACAAGACTGCAGTATTAAGGTCATAAATCAGTGTCTTGACATAACCTCATTACCACATGCACCTCATTCTCATGGTCCTCACCATTACACAGGAAAACACAGAGATGCTCCAAGACCAAGAACAGACTGGAGAACCGAAGTGAAGAGAACGGAGACCGTGCTCATCCATATGTTCTTTCCAGTTGCAGAAATCAGTCTTCTTTTTTCTCTAGACAGAATGACAACAGTTGAAATCTCATCACATCACACAGTCACTACACCTTACACCTATAATACAGTCTGTCCTAAACTTTTCAGCAGCTCAGGATATTTTCCCTTTTAAAAAGAACTGCTGTAGTTTACCTAGAGTGAAACAATGAGGGTGACAAACAAAGCTAAACCCAACAGTTTGGGATCAATCAAAGCTACTGGCACTGGTAATAAGAGCACTTAATTAGATGCACAGTTAATTTATGAGAATTTCCATTTCATCAAGTACCAAAAAACCTCCAGGCAGTTCAACCACTCATCAGCAAAAATAATAACTGATTATTGATACAACTCTACTCATCTTTGTCACAGAATGAGGCAGAGCAGAGTGTGTCTGGAATGCCACCTGCCTATCACTTTTCCTGATCTGTATTTACTGTGTTTGAGTTCACAGCTGGAAGTATAGCATGAAGTACACATAGGACGAGCTCTCAAGTGATAACAATTTACCTGGGGCTTGTGAAGTTGTGCCTTAGATCACAGCAGGAGAACATGGGTCACTTTGGGTAATGCAGAAAGAGATGCACAAAGAGATGCAGCTGACCAGAGAAGCAGATAAGGATGGCTGCTTAGTGCTCCCTCCAAGAAGCAACGGCTTGTTTTGCACATGTACTTCCATCGGTAAGAAATCCTGGACAAAGTCCATGACTCCGCAGAGCTGGAAAGCAGAGCAAGAACATCTTGTTTCATGTCTTCGGGCAGGTAGAATCATCTAGCATAGCAGGTTGAAGTTGCCCCTTAAATGGTTAAGACGATACCTCTTCCCTGTTTGAACTTATTTTGGAATAGCCCGTAACAAATCTTTCAAAAATAGAGATTCAGGTTTTAATCAATCTAATTTAAAAATAGTTGTTAACAATCTATTCAAATGAAACACCTTGAATGAATGAGAGGAGGAGGTGGATGGTGTATCCCACCTCCTCCCTTCCTTTGTAACAAGCCAGATCAGCTTTCTCCACTTCCAAGTTGTTGACTTTATCCCAGAAGTAATCATGTTGCTGTCTAGCCAAGGAAGATTGATGCCTATCTGTGCTGACAGACATGCTGATGTTACTTTTCCTTAGGTTTCCAAGGTTATGGTTTGACAGTCAATTAAAAAGTTCTCTCTTACCTTACAAACTGTTGGGCTCCACTGCCTTTTTTTCTCCCCCTCCATCACTTCTCATAAACCACCTTCACATTCTCCCCTCCATCATGTGGATTTTATTATCTCTGTTGCAGCAGCGTTTTTTGGATGACTTTATTCATTCTCTTCTGTACCATAGAGGAGCATCATAGCACCCACTACCTGGCACCCCCCATGTCTCCTGCAGAGGTGAAAGGGAAACACGCTTCACAGCCATATACCGCAAATTCACTGGCTCCCTGCTGACTGCACCAACTCTGCCAGAGACAGACTGGTGGGGGTCCAGATCCAGAGCACTGCCCTCACCCCTTCCTGCTGGTGGCTGCAGCCCCCAACAGAGGCAACTGCACAATAGGATCCGAGAGACCAAGCCTGGACAGCGCAGGAGATGTCAAAGTTGCATATTCCCAGCTTCATTCTTCTACCTGTAGATGGCATGGAAATACCTTCCTATCTCAAGCAGCTTTCCACCTCTGCTCACTCGCTTAGTAAGCAGCGTTCTATAGATCAGCACTTTTAAGTATGAAGTGATATCTGGTGGGTGACATTAACTCCCATCAGATGAAACAAAGCATCTATATAAAATACCTACTTGAAACATTAATGCTTTTAAGGGCATTGAAAGCAACATTCCCCTGAGAAACTACTGCAGGAACTATTGCACTTTGCTTTGCAATGAAGTCTTTGTGCAACAAAGATTTCCCATGGTGAGCAGGTTTGCCCACAGAAGTGAAAAACAAATCCCAACAATTCTCCAAAGAAATAAACATTCAGGAGGAAACCATCTGAGTGACATTGAAGCTGTATGAAGTGTGGGACTACGCCTGTGAACTCAGCTCAGTGAGACATTTCTCAGCAAATAATCCCACTGAGACAAGATGTAGGAGGCTGTTCTTCGGAGAAGCAGCTTATCTGGCTAAATTTGCAACCATGCCCATGTATCTTTGGGCTGGTTATGCAAAAAGTATTTAATTGCCTCAAGGTTCAGAGAAGCCATTAGTGAGGATGACAGGAAAAGACAAAACCCCAGCAACTGTGAAAAGAGAATGAGGTACCTTTGCATTTCTGTAACTCCTAGTAACCATCCCTCCATAATTTTAACCAGCTAAATATCTTTGTAAATCAGATCCACAGTATCTTTATTGAGGTGCTCCTGAAAAGTTCATCCTTGACCTTAACTAGAAAACATGCAGGTTGTTGGTTTGTTGTGTTGGGTTGTTTTTGTGTTTTTTTTCCCCTGAAGTCTGCATTTGTTTAAAATGAGAGATTGACTCAGTACAGGATTTCTTTAATCTCTTCAGATGAGAACCCTCCAAAAGTGACTCTGTGTCTGCAGGCAGCTGGAGGTTAACTGTAAACCCCTGCCTGCTGCAATGCCTCTCCTCTACAGAGAAACAACAATGAAATTCATCTGGGGCTCTCCGTTAAGCTGCAGCATTCAGAAGCCATTCCTGCAAAGACTTCTCACATGATACTGTTAGCACCTACTTGCAATGCACCAAATTAAGTGTGTAGGCAGGACTGTGGAGAAGTGAAGTCAAAATAATTCGTATGTGCAGCTACCTAGGATGCTGCTTAAAAGACACAACAGAGCTCCTGAACATGCCTTATTACTTTTCACAGCCATTTCAGTCAGACACCAAAATTTTCCACTTTACTTAGAGCACCAAGCAGCTTCAGTTCCCCTCAGCTCCTTACTCCGACAAGTAACACCACCTTAGAGCAATGGTTATTTGCTGAGTGTAGCCTTATTTTACCTCTCCCTCTGGCTGAGGGCAGCTCTGCTGGTCATTGCAGAATATATAAATCACACGCCCTTTTGGAAAGGAAAAGGGATTTGAAATCTGGGCAGACTTTGTACCATGGACATGCCAAAAGTTAGAAGAATTAAGTGAAAGAAAGAATAAGCATTAAGTCATGCATACATTAGGGACTGTGAAAGAACTGCTCTGCTAATTTTATTTTCTGCTTCTTTTTATAGTCGAGGAAGGGGGCAAAAATGATAAATTAAAAAATGTCACAGAGGATGCTATTTTCATAGTGGCTTCAGTATTTTGAGCTGATACTCTTCAGTGAGTTTGAGAGACACTAACCTCTGCACTTAAGTGACTGAGAAGATATCTTGGTCACATTCATAAAAATCCTGACTTTCTCTGGGGCACAAACCATAATTATTTGTGTTTATCCTTTAAGAAAGCTGAAATGAAGCAACTGGGAATACAATTAATTTCTTCACAATGCGTAAGAAAATATATAGGCAATTTCCCTAATACTGGGGAGAGATACTACATATGTTTAGTACCCTGAGCCAAAATTCGACCTTGTTTAAGATAGAAACCCACAGGGGAAAGTGGGACTGGAGGCACAACACCCTGTTGCAGACCTGTGGAACATTCAGGGCTGTGTTTCAGCCAGCTAAGACACTTCAGCTCAAATCAGAATGTTGTAGGACAGTGCCAAAAGCAATGAGCTGGCTCCCTTTGGTATTGTGTACCTAGACTTCATCTCAATTTAATCAAGATAAATTGGCATTGCCTCATAATTTACTACATTCAAGGATTTCATAAACACCTCTAGTTAGTCCTATGCTATGCAAATCATTAAATGAACATAGAATATAGAAATAGAAACAAGCCTCTCCAAGATATTCTAAGTACAGAAGACATAACTAAATTTGATCTTATCTCTGTATTTTGGTGCTTGATTTCTCAACTTTTAATACCAAAATAATTTTTCCCTCTGTACTTATAAATCAAACTTTTTCCAACTATGTCCTTTAATGATAATAAATTAGGAAGTTCTTCACTCTGAGGGTGGTGAGGCACTGAACAGGTCACCCAGAAAAGTTGTGGGTCCACCCTCCCTGGAAGTGTTCAACGCCAGGTTGGATGAGGCTTTGAACAACCTGGCCACTAGGCCAGGAAGGTGTGGCTGCCTGTGACAGGAGGGCTGGAACTAAATGATCTTTAAGGTCCCTTCCAACCCAAACCTTTCTATCATTCTTCCCATGGGATGTGAAGGCATCTCACTTTACTTACGCCGGGTATGCATGTGGATACTGGCTGTACTGCACCTGGAAAAAACATCTCCTCTATCCCTCCAGTGCCATCCCAAAGCTCACGTTTTAAACACATCTGGGCAAGCTGACCTATCATTCCCCTAGCACAACCGCAAGAGTTGGTGATTTTTTATTTAAATTACACTATTTTTAGTAAGGTACAGAGAGTCCTTTGGGTTCAGCCGTTCCCTGTCACTGCGCAGTATCCACCCTCGATGCAGTTATATCAAAACAACACAAGTGCTAAGGGCACACAAGGTCGTGATTACTTGAGGTGAGCCAAGCTATAACTGATTTGCCTCTTGGGCACATCCAGTTCTCATGCTTTGTGTCGTTTATAGCTCTACACGCAGAGCTGCCCTGGGGTTTTTGAAGAGCTTGACCAGTATGGTCATGTCAGCTATTTACCAAGGGCCTACACAAAGGAGGTGGGGTCCTCTCCTGGTGTCTCTTCCACTGTGCCCTGTGCTCTTAATGCCACAGAGGTGCCCCTCATTATGGTCAAAATGTTATGACAGAATCTCAGCCTACCTAAAGTTGTGAGCAATCAAATGGCAGTAATTGTCTCCTCAGCCATCAGCTGAGTCAAAGTCTTCCCTGAAACTGATGGTCTACAAATCTCCCAAACTCAGCTACAATCTGCTGGGAAGAAATAGTATTGATCTTCAGGGAGTCTTTAAGGAAAATAAGAGTCAACTTGGAATACAAGCACCCTTATAAAGTTAAGCTTGAGTTGCCAGAAAAATGAAAGTTTAGAAAAACTGCCGAGAGAAAGCTTTTAGTGGCATCGATCACTAATGCCCCAAATGAAGGGAAAGCTGTGAAGTTCACAAGCCTCCAACAGTCTCTCTTGCACAAGGGTCTGTACAATGAGACTTTTCTAACACTGCTTTTCACTGCACCTGATCATTTGTGAGTCTCATAGCAGAATAATGTGGCTGGAGAGAGATCAGTTATTATTCCATTTCCCAGACATCTATTAACATCCATTAGTGCTGATTTCTGACAAAGCTCGCAATGCCATGGATGTTCCAGAGGGCTTGGAAGAAATTAATAGAAGGCCAGAATAAGCAAGATGACCAAGAAGCCATAATCTTGCATGAACCTCAAACAAAATCACTGAAAGGTTAGTAAGGTACACAAAGATGAAAGAATGGAAAGAGGATAGCATAACTGAATGCCCTGTCAAGAGAACTCTTTCTGTGTTGTGAAATTATCAGTTCTGGCTGATAAAGATCACCACGTCGGTTCAACATGCTTTAGTAAGGTTTCTCACTTAAGTGAGTTTATAACTCCTGGTGTTGCAGGATGTTATGTTCTAAGGTCAGTGCCACAGATAAATCAATGGAGATCAAAGTTAATTGAAAGATAATTAACTGATAAATCACAAGAAGTAACTGTAATATCATCCGTCATAGACCCTTTCGCCCTGCAGGCTGAGTTTGGGCAAGTCACTTGTGATTTCCCATAGAGATGAAGACATCTACACAGGCATGGGTACCACACCAGTCAGCTGGCAGGTAGCAGTAGCACCTCATTAGGTCTGTGAGCTCCAGGCCAAAGCTGCAATTTCACACGAGATCTGAAATGAAGATACCAATTCTACATAGTTTCGTATTTGATCCAGTCCTTCTGCAGAGCAACAGGCACTCATTCGTCTCTCCCAGTTGTGCCACCAATGGAGCGTTAGCTAACTGGCTTCTCTTCCTAGAGATACATTCAACAAAGTTCTGCAGAGACTCGCTCCTTGCCATGCCTGCTTAGAAAACTCTTCTCCTTTTACCTGAAGATACAAAGTCCCACTGGAACCATCCCCCCTCTAGGTGGTCGTAATCTGTCATTTCATGCTCTTTCTGGGTTCTCATAATCAAACTGTGCTTGAATCGTGCAAACAATTTCAGCATAACCTCATTTAATGCACAGACTATCTCCATCTAACCGAAATTGTCATCCAGGTGGCTGTTTCCTGTCTGGACCTGGCACTGGGTTCCTTCTAGCTTGGAAAACACGATCTTACACTATGTGTTTCTGCAGAATATGACTCTGTTCTCTAACAATTGCAGTTTCCTCTTCTCCCCTACTATTCCTTGTGTTTGGGAGAAGCTGCACCTACACTTCCACAAAACGAGCACATCGCTCTTCTTCAGACCCTTTCTTGCAAAAGCCTTTTCTGCAGGACCACCAAACTGACAAAATCACAATGCTGCTCATGATTATTTTTTGCTCCTTCTGTATTTCCTGTTCTACCCCACCTGAGTTCACTTCTTTCATTTGGACTAGGAAGTTTTGGGGGCTGAAGGCCATCTCTTACCTGTACATTGCTGCACTGACTTCATTAAGGTCCCAGTTCCTAACAAAAGGTGCCGAGTCCCACACATATTCCTACTAGAGTCTCATTTCCAGGTTTATAATCTAGAAAAAAAAAATTAGCAAGCAATTTCTTAGCCATATCCAGATGTATGAACTGCTACTTTTGCAGTAATTTCCTGATCCGCTATGTTTGTGTTTGCTACTCACTTGAGTGTCAACACAGCAGGAATAACAACTCTGTCCTAACCAACATTGCTGCTTCTCATTTGCATAAGCTCTGATGGACAGAACTGGACATGCCTCCAGACTGCCAGAGCTGTGTGACACACCTTCCTTCCAGCTTTCAGAAAAACCTTTATTAAGGATTTATTCATCCTCCAGAAGTTGTGACAAACCAAAGTTGCCCAATGGTGGAGCATCATTACCCTGTGTTTTTCTCACTTGTGTTGGAGCTAATTGCATCCCTCCTGAAGAAGCAGGCAGTCTTCCTCCTTGTATCCCAAGACATACAGATGCAAACTACTGAGCAAAACCTATGACTCCACGCTACTCAAAGCCTGTCACCTGCTGGGAAACTTCTCCCTCTCCTAGTCAGTGAAATGTTCAGTTGAATTCTCCCTATGGCTACTTTCTGTGGAACCAACCAGGAGCAATTCTAGATTTTAGGTTATACACAATCTAAGAGCTCATCTGTCCAGGAGGTTTTAGGGCACAGGTCAGACTTGCTCCTCACACACAAGCGTGTTTGTACACCAGATGTGACAGACGGGACAAGGCAGGGTGGCTGCCTGCAGAGCTGGCTCTAATGTTCTCAGGAAGAGACACTGTGCAGGACCAGACCTGTCAAGAATAGATTCAAGCTTTAGAGCCATACAGTTTTACTGGGGGAAAACATCTCAAGGCCAGTAAGCACTCTGATGATATCTCACTACTGTCCTCCTTTCCTAGTGTAAGCCTTGCCCACGTTAAAATCACTGGAAGCCAAGAGTAAATTCAAGTAGCCCTTGAGGAAGAACCAATTTTACCAAAAAATGAAGATGACCTGTTAATTTCGGTTAAAAATAAATAAAACTAAATTTTTAAAGAAGAAGTAGTTTTATTCCCAGACTGGAGGCTGGCATCCTGAATCACAGCGGGACAGCATAATGGTAGGTGTTTCTGAAAACACAGGAAAATATGTAGTTCTGCCTCAGCAGGGAACAAAGATGAGCCATGTAAATACAATCTTGTGGACACCAAGTGATGTTCCACTAATATCTGTCCAGATATAGCCTAGCTCCTTCCTCCCTTCCCTCCGTCCCCACCATCATCAGACTACTGGCCTTCTCCAAGAGGTCCAGAGTGGGCTGGTGGCTCTGCAGTCACAGACCTGCACTGCCTTCAAATCTGAAAGATCACATGTTTTTCCTGCATGGTCCTAGTAGAAAGAAAACCCATTTTATTTACCAACAGCAACCAAAGAGGCAGGATTCAGAGTTACTGCTGTGGCAGAGAGCAAAGTCAGCACACAATTTCAATTACTTGGGTTAGACAGTTTAACAATTACTGCTAATGGGCTTTATGCAGCCGTTCTGCTGAGAACGTTACTGAAAGTCTGCGCCTCATCATGACCCCAGAAGTTTTTCTTCCCCCGTAGAGCTTTAAAAAAAAATTAAAATAAAATGCAAATAAAATGAATGCTGCATTAATCACTGCCTTAGCTTTGGGCCATTTGCAATTTCTCTGACTCTCTGGAGTTACACATTTTATTTTCAATAGATGTCTCTCCCCACCCCCGTGGTGAAGCAGTTGCCTGAAGTAGTCTGACCGTTTTGGGTTCATATGTTGCCTCTACTAGCAAGTTCTCCTTTCATACCTCTTCCTGGATAGCTGTTTTGAGCTCCTTGATCTTCCATTCCTATTCTTGAATTAATACTCCATGGGGAATCTCTTTCCTCAGCTGTTTCCCACATGGAAGGCACAGGCCTGGGGGAGCACTCACCCCCCAAGAGGTGCTGGGAAAGAAACTCTGCTTAATAACACTGTGCTGGCACTAATGTTCATAAAGCTCATGATCATATTTTATAGTGCTAAGAAACAGTTAAAAGTTTAAATGCAACAATGAAAATGAGAATGTCAACACCTCTTTGTGTCTTGGATGATTTCCAGAGGAGCTCTGTTTATTAAATAAGGAACCATGACATGGCCACCTGTTTAGCAAAGCCTCTCCAAGCCTCTCCCTAACCTTTACATTTCATTTTTCTTAAATTGTTTATATACACAGGAGGGCTCAATCCTAACTGGAGCCTCAGGGCTTCCTGGTAATTTTAATAAAAAGGTCAGACTGAGAAAGGAGTGATTATGTGTTGAAGCAGGTGGGCAAAGCTCACAAGAAGTGCTCCTGTATGGGCTGCAGCTCAGAGCGAGGCCATCAAGGAGATTCTAGAAATTGTGTTCTTGTTGCTCGGTTTGGTCATGTTTTAACACTAAGGAATTTGGGAAGTGGCTACTCCAGTAATGGAGTATGATGAGATGGTTGGGTTTATGAGCTGGATAAAGTGGTTACAGGTGAAATCACATGGAGAAACAGATCTCTGCAGGAATCTCCCGTGAGGCTGGACTCCCAAATCCCAGCTGCTGAAAGGAAAATGGCTTTTCAAAAACACCATCCTCCCTTTCTACTTTGACTTGTGCTTCTTAGACACAGCCGTTGCCCCACTTTGTAGCCAGTTTGGTCACTCTAAGAGTGTTCTGACACCTTCGATCTCTTCAGAGCACTCAGTTGTGATAATTTAAATGTCACTGAAACATCCTCTGGATTAAGTTCATATTTGCAAAACACAAATATCACTCCACACTGCACTAAGTCCACTACTGCTGGAAGCTGCCCCAAATAATACAGATGTTATGCAGATGGTCCTCCTGACTGCACTAAGCTGGGACATCTCAGCAGTCTTGTCAGTCCCACAGTCTACTCCTGGAATCTGCCAGAGGGCACAGAGAGACCTTTCCACTTTCCTTCAAATATCAAGCTAGCATAATCTGGCCTCTGTGTAACATCACAGCAGATCAATGCTTAAACTGATGTTTTAAGATATCTGAAAGTCACACCCCAAGTCTAGTGAAGAGCCTGGAATAGCTATAGGCAAAGTTGCAACAGCTTCAATACCAGTTTAGCAAGCGTGGAGAAATAGAATAGTTTCTGCTCAAGCTTGTGCCCCAGGTAAAATTCCATTTCCAGGACAGCCAAAGATGCAAACCCCACATCTTTGGCCATAGCATTAAGAAGAAAGGCTTCTTACCCATATCCTGTATGTGAATGTGGGCTGGGTTCCTTGGAGAATCAATTCAGCAGCAAACACTGCAGGGCCTAAAGGAGCCCCGTAGCACTCAAGTTGGGCAGTTGAGCTCCCTCTGTGGAATATACAATGTGATTAAGCCCAGAGACGGACAAGGAATCATCATAGGTTGCTGAAACAAAGGTTAAGAAAGTTCAGCCTCAAATTCTGCTCTCCTTCAGAAACTTCCAGCCCAGCAGTTTTGCCATAGCAGCGCAGACCCCACGACACAACGAAGGTAGGACAGCTGACATGAGACGTGCTTTGCTCAGTTATCTCCTGTTGACCCTTCAGAAACAGTCTGTGGCTCTGGTAGTTCTGTGATTGAGGGGGGAAAATAATAATTTAAAAAAAAGATTAAAAAAGGATAAAAAAACCT
>WEIS01020913.1:71535-82140 GCA_013389965.1 Todus mexicanus | reverse complement strand
AGGAGGAGGGAGGGGGGGGGGCGCTGGTTCCACGTCCCACTTTCTCGGACTGCAAAAGTTGGGGGAAGGCCGGGGAGCTGCCCGGGGCGGGGGGCAGCCAGCCCGATTTCAGGGGGCAGCTTCGGCCTCCTCCCTTCCAACCTCCCTCCCTCCGCTCTGCGCTGGGGGAGCCCCGGGGGTCCCTCCGTCCCTCCCCAGGGCGGTGGGTGCGGGGCAGTGACCCCCTGCAGCCGGGGGTTGGGGGCTGGGTTAAAGGGGGAGCGCCCCCCACATCTCCTCCCCCCAGCGGGACCCCCAAGGCCTGGCAGGGGCCGAGTCCGGCCCGGGCGGGCCCCACTCGGGCCTGGTCCGGCCTGGCCGGGCCGCGCCGGGAGCTGGAGCCGCTGGGGCCGGCCCGAGGCCGGGCCTTTGTCCGGGCCCAGGAGGAGCCGCCGCCGGAGGAAACCCGAGCGGGGAGCGGACACATCTGCTGCGTGTTAGCCCCGCACCCCCCGGGTCAAGTTCGGCTCGGCCTTTGTGCTCCGGGGCTCGTAAAGCCCTTCCCGGGCCGGGGCTGGAGTTAAACCCAACCCCCCTCCCCGGGGGCTGCAGTTAAACGTTGGGGGAGAGGAATAAAAATGCATTAAAATACATTAAAAAATGCATAAAAATACATTAAAAAATGCATAAAAATACATAAAAATGCATAAAAATACATAAGAATGCATTAAAATACATTAAAATGCATAAAAATTACGTAAAATTGCATAAAAATTACATAAAATTACATAAAAATTACATAAAATTACATAAAAATTACATAAAAATGCATGAAAAGGCATAAAATTACATGAAAGTTACNAATACATTAAAAAATGCATAAAAATACATTAAAAAATGCATAAAAATGCATGTAAATGCATAAAAATACATAAAAATGCATTAAAATACATAAAAATGCATAAAAAATACGTAAAATTGCATAAAAATTACATAAAATTACATTAAAAATTACATAAAATTACATAAAAATTACATAAAAATGCATGAAAAGGCATAAAATTACATGAAAGTTACATAAAAATACATAAAAATGCATAACAATACATAAAAATCCCTCCCCCCGCTAACCCCAGAGTGAATTTCGGGTGTGTTGGAGTTGTGCGAGTCTCCGGAGGGTGCGAGGTGCAAGTTGGGGCTGCTGGAATGATGTATCTTCCCCCCACCCCCATCCCTGGGCGTTTAACCAGGACGAACTTGTCCTCCCCACCAGGGTAAAGTTACCCCCAACCCTTCCATCGAGAGATTGCTTTAGAAAGTTGCTTGCTAAAAATCCTGCCCAGATGCTTTGGTGAGGTTTAAAGGCTTTTTCAAGCAAAGAAAAAGACAAAAAAACTACCCCCCAATTTTTTTTTTTTTTAAAAAAATCCCCGAGCTCTTTTTTTTTATAGTGGCAAAGGGGTTTTTTTTTTAAAAAAAAAATCCCCGGGCTGGTTTTTTTTATAGTGGCGAAGGGTTTTTTTTTTTAAACGCTGGGCTGATTTCAGCGTTTTTCGGTCAAACTTCATAGAAATGTGGTGGCTGAGCCGGCAGCGCCTACGAACGCTTTGGGTCATCGCGTGGAGTTTTCTTCTTTTTCTTTTTTTTCTTTTTTCCCTTCGACCTTATGATTAATGAGTTAAATTTATTGGCCAGCTGCCCTTTGTAACCATGAATGAGTTCCCTAAAAAAAAAAAAAGGGATCTTTTATCTCATCCCAGGCCTCTCTTCCTCCCTCCCAAGGAAATATTTTTCTATCGCGGCGAACCGGCCAAAAAGATCAATCTCCCTTGAAAAAGAAAAAAAACCAACAACCCTCTGTAAAATTAGGAAGAATAATATTGACCTATCTTGCAAAGTTGCCTGGAGGGCTTTATTTTTGCAAAACCCACCGAAAACAATTTTTTATATATATATATATACACACATTTTTTTTTCACCCCCCCTCAGTCCCTTTTGGGAGCCGGGGAGGTTCTGTTCTCCCTGGGTCCGGACCTGGCTGCGCATCCCCAAATTCAACCCCTGAAAAAGCAGCTGCAGGTGCTCAGCGACCCGAAGGAAAGAGGCGTAAGATCAGCCTTTTTTTTTTTTCTTTTCGCTTTTTTTTTTGTTTTGCTTTTTATTTTCAACAAAACTAGGCAAGGACAAGAGAGCCTCCCGCAGGGAGGAGTGTGGGGGGAAGCAGAGGGGGCGAGCCGAGCCAGACAAGCGCCTGAGTGATAACTTGCCTGAACCCTTTGATAAATGAGTTGACTCTCTTTTTTTTTTTTTTTTAAACTTCATTCGCCACACGCCAGGAACAGAATTGGCCCGAACTTAGTGGAATTGGCAGCAAAAAACTAACATCCAAGTGTGCCTGGTCAATAGAGCGCTTGTTCCTGCCTCTGGGTGCGATGTGAGGACTCCGACTGTGCTCTCAGCCGAGGAGTTGGCTGCTGGAGACGGGCGAAAGATGATTTTTCTTTGCTTGCCCCTTTCTCTCTCGCTCTGGCTTTTTAAAATATTCATCAATGGGGTGGGTAGTTTGCTCAGAGTCATTAAAATATCGCTCTTCTCCCCTCCCCCCTCGCCTTCTCTAGGGCTGCCACTGTTGAGGCTGTGGGAGTATGAATCAGCAGCAGCAGCAGAGAATGGCTGCAGTTGGGACAGACAAAGAGCTCAGTGACCTGCTGGACTTCAGTATGGTAAGAGAGCGGGGCTGGCGGGGGGGAGCGGGCTGAGGGGAGGGCTCCAAAAGCCCCGGGGCTTCGCCTGGGTGCAGTGTTTTGGAGCTGCACAAGGGAGGAAATGTGAGACTGGAAATTGGACATGATGGGTTTCAGATGTGCCGGGTTTCTGTGCGTGCACATGTGCAGCAACTTGTTTATTTTCAAGTTAAAGCAAAAGCCTCTGCCCCCTTCCAACCCCCCCGGCTTCGCTCCCCACCCCCCTCTTCCCCTCAAACCTACCTTGTTTCTCGCAGGGAGCACAGAGAGGTGGGTTGGGGTTTTTTTTTTCGATGGGAAATGTAACGGAGCTGTGTGTTCTCTGCTCAAATACTCTCTGCGAAACGGGCCGGGCGGCTTTCTGAAGCCGTGCGAAGATGTAACTTCAGTAGCTTTTTTTCCCTCTCCCCAGCTCCAGACTATTAAACTTTTGCTCCCACAGGTTATTTTGTCACGGCTTGAAACGTGTCCAAGCTCTCCAGCGCATTATTTTTGCAGGACTTGGACACTTGCGTTCCCCACGCTTTTACTCTTCCGTCTCCTGGAAACTTTTAGCTGCGTTGAGGAGCAGTTTATTTTCGAAGAAACAGGACCTAAGAGTTCCCCAGAAGGGGCGCGCGGCACCTCGGAGGGAGGAGAAGTCGCTTCTAGCTGTAGCAGAGTGAGGGTTGGTCCCCGGCACATCTGTTTGTGCCACCGTCCGGGGTGGGTGATGTGCCGCGCAGCATGCGCTGCTCGCTGGCTGTCGTTGGCAGGTGACTTGTGGAGAGGAGAGCTTGTGTTCAAAAGAAAGGAGCTTTCTGTTGGGTTCTTCTGTTGCGTGCTGCATCCTCGCGGTGCTCAGAGCGCCCGTCTTGCTTTTTAGATAAGCAAAACGTGCTGCGAAGATAGAAAAAGCCACCTCCACGAGGAGGAATAACCACGCGTGTCACCGCCGTGGCTCTGGGCTGTCCCGGGTTACCCAGCACGTGGTCCCGCTGGGCTCATTTTCTTGCCCCTTGGAGAAGAAGGGAGTAAATGGGAGGGGGGAAATTGGTGGCGGGACTTGGGGCACCCACTGTCTTGGCCCTGTGGGAAGTGCTGAGGCTCAGCCACTTTTGGGCACCCGAGTGCTGAGGTTTGGCAGCGGAAGATGAACCTTTTTATACAGCTGGGGCTTGTCCCTGTCCTGGCAGAGCGGGGTTGGGGTGGGATCTTTCAGTCCCCCAAAGAGCAATCCTCCTGCAGGAGGGGGAGGCCTAGTTCTCCCAGTTTCATGCTTGTGCTGGTGGGCTGGTTCCATCCCCAGCACTGCGTTTTTGCAGTAGCGTGTTGTACTGTCGGTAGGGAGACTGCAGCGTTTCAGGACAGGACAATGTTCGGGGCTCGCTGGGGAGCGGTGCGTCGTTATTTGTCCTTCTCTCATCTCAGAGGACCTGTGGGTTGGCAGGAACCCTGAAGCTTTGCACCTCCTGCGCCGCAGAGTGCCTCCTTTTGAACTGCATTTTGGGTTAGTAACCCATAATCTGCTCCCTAACCGGGGCTGCTGTGGCTCCCGCTTTGTTTTATCTCCCCCTTAGAAAAAAATCAAATCCTCCTCATATTGAGAGCTTTGAAAAAAAACCCAAGCCCTTATTTTCAAATCTAACGAACCCTCCTCGTTTACATGCTCAGAGCTGTATTCCCTGGAGAGGTCCTGACCTGCTCCCTCTGTCCATGAACGTTTCTGTCCTTGGAGATTAAATCTGCACCTAAGGGTCGAATTTGAGTTCAATTCCAACACTTTTAGGCTGGGAATGAGCAGGGCTCGTTGGGGTAAGGCTCCGTGCGCTTGGCAGCGGCACCGGGGGCGGCCGAACACCGGATCGGGGCCTGCAAATGTCATTTGCCAGCAAATGATTCGAAGATGTTCCCTCCAGGATAAGTTGGCCGATGGGCTGCGACACAGTCTGGATTGGCGCCAGCTCTGTTTCACAAACCCTCCTCTGCACACGCCCGCCCTTCTCCTGAGTTTGCATAAAGGGAATATTAACATCTGAAGGATGAGGAGCTGAAGCGAAAAGCTTCCCTTCCGAGCGAGTAGACGCTCTTCACCCTGGCGTCGCGAGCTTGTGGCGCGCAGCGTGGGTCCGTTGAGGAGGCTGCGCCCTGGGTTGCTCTCCCTGTGCCGTTGGGCTGCAGTCCCTTTCACCACAAAACTTGCGCTTTGAAGGATATTTATATTTTTCTTCGAAAAAGCAGGAGCAGAGCGTCGCCCTGCTAATCCTCTCCAGCAGAGTAGATGGGAGGGAAGACTAGAGAGAGAGAGAGAGAGATTCAGAGCATTTTTCAGAAGCCTTTGCTTCAGATCAGGATTTTGATTTCTTTATTTGTAGGGAAAATAACGTTCAGCCCCTGTAGCCTGCGATGCAGCCCCGTGCTGTGTTTTGTTGGGCACTGAGGGAGTTTTAGGATCGGACTTAACAAGGTTGCGTGGTCAGATGTGAGCTCGTGGCGTCAGGGAGCGGCAGGGTTGTGTGAGATGCTCTAAGCTGGGCTTGCAGTCCCGAGGAGAAAGACTCGTGCCTTCTTTAATAAACACACACCCCGGGTATTTATCGAGCCGCAAAGTGCTCGCCTAAAGCTCCGTGCCAACGGAATTTGCCAGCCAGGGTGAAAATCAGAGGAATCCGTAACGTGCACCTTCGTGAGCGGAGCCAAACTCCCCGCTAGGTCGGCCGGTGTGTGCTGTGGGGCGCGCACGGCAGCGCTCACCTCCACCTCCAAACAAATTGCCTTCTATAATTGCCCCAAAGTACAGGTAATTTGTAAGCCTGCTTTCACCACCGCTCCCTGGCAGGAGTCCAGGACGGGCTTGCAAATCTGGAGGAGAGCTTTTGAGAACGCATCCTCCGGCCTCTAGATTCCGGTTGCCGGCTCAGCCTGTTTCTTGGGCTTGGGTTTTGGTGCATTGTCCTTTGGCCCACGGTCTCCAGGCTTTGCAGCTCGGCCTGACGGGCGCAGGGTGTGTGCGGCAGGAGCTGCCATCAGGAGATGCTCAGCCACGAGGACTCGCCGCGGTTATCCTGGGTGGCATCTCAGCCGTGTGTCGGTGTGGGGTGGGATGGTGCAGGCAGGTCTCCTGGCCAGGCTGAGGGTCTTGGAGAGCACGGGCAGAGCAGGGATGGAGCAGCCGTCGGGGTTGGGAGCCTGTCCGTGCCGCAGAGCACGCCTGCCAAGCTGGAGAGAGGCAGGCGGCTGCGTGCCAGCCTAGGTCTCTGGTAGAAGTGAAATGCTGTTAACAGCCATGATTATTAGCAGAGTATTAACCATATGCTGCGGGGCTGGTGGTTGTCAGGGTGGGTTTCTAGCTTGATGAGACGTTGCAGGGTGGGCAGGGGCTTGAGCAGTCAGATAGGACCTGCCGTGTGATTTCTCGGCGAGCGGCTGCTCTTGTCGTGCGCCAGCCCCCGTGGCTCCAGCCGCCCAACTGGGGGTGAAAGCCAAACTGTTAACAGCAAGCGGGGCTGGATTGAGCTCCTCCTGCCCTCGCCGCTGCTGCTTCTGACACCCGGAGGCTGCTGAAGCCGTGCCCTGCGCTCTGCTCCGGCCAAGGTGCAGCGCCTGCGTTGCCACGATAAAACTCTCGCTCTTGTTTAGAATGAAGCAGTTGTAAAGTTTGACTGGATGCCCCAGTGGACACTTGGGGCTGTAGTCGGGAAGGTCTGTCTTAAACGAACACGTCTAAAATATCCTGCTGGCAATGTTTATTGAGTTGAATTCCCTCTTCTTCCTGAATTAACAGCTGCAGACTTTCCATGCTGCAAAATGGATTTCAGGGTTTGAGTTCAGGCCTGAGGTTGGGTCAACCTAGAGTTCATAAGGTGGAGGAACGGAGGAAGTGAAAACAGGTATTTAATTTGAAAACCCTGATGCGCTGGTGGAAGGGCGCAGTAAATGAAATACTGGTTGATCTTGTTGCTGGTGTCTGGCAGATTCCTTTCCTTGCTTAAGAGTTGGCTGGTGGAAGTGTGGGGGTCTCTTGGCTATAACCTCATCAGTGGTAGGTGCAGGTGTTTCGATCTTCCCGCGTGCTGGATTTGCATCTTTTGGCAGAATAAATTCTGGATTTGCGTCTTTTAACCTGGCAGAATAAATTCTTTGTGAAGAGTGGAAAGTGAGCTAGGAGGCTATGCAGAAGTTGTTGTCAGCTGGCAGGGAGGCTGGAGATAGGGCTTCAGAAACCAAATACAGCCACTGAAGGTGGGGGATTTTACATAACCATTTAAATCTACATTATTCAAGTCTAACAAAGGCCAAGTGAAGACCCAATTACAGTTTCTCAGATACTCGTGTCCAGGTCCCCGCTCGATGCCCGGGTCCCCACTCAATGGCTCTGTCCCTCCAGTACGTGCCAGCTCAGTTTCATCTCCAGCCTCCCCCCTTGTTTATTTTCGAAGCAGCATTTAAAAGCAGAAAGGAAATTTGCAGTGGGTGGGTGAACTTTGCCGCTGAGCGACACACGCCAGCAAAGGCGCCGGCACTTCACGTATGACTTGCGCTGGACTCCTGGAGGCAGCTGGACCCGGTCGGCTTCAGCCCACACCACAGTGGAAAAACAAGCTGGCAGCAAGAAAAAAAAACCCCAAACACTTCCTGGAGTTGGCAAGCGCTGAGGGTGTTTGGAGCCCTTACTGAGGCGAGGGTTAACCCGGGGATCCCCCCCCTCTTGTCTGGCATCACCCTGCGTTGGCATCCCCAGTCGCCTTGGTGGGTGAAAAGGTCTGTGACTCCTCCAGCCCTTGGTGAGGGAGAGCAGGAAGGTGTTGCATCAGTCTCGAAACCTCTCTTGAAGCAGCAGGCGGGGAGGTGGGGAGGGCATCCCCCGGGTGCGGGGGCGTGCTGGGGATTGCCGCGGCTGGGGGGACACCACCTCTTTTGCAGAAGTTGAAAGCGCTCGTTGCACAATGGAACAAGGCTGCTCATTTTCTCCACCGGTGTTTGCTGCTCGAACCTCGGGGTTTTTCAGCATCAGCAGGTATTAAGCAGAAATGCTTGCGAAAAAGAGCCAGCAGGGCTTTTTTGGGTTATTTTTATTGGTTTTGTTGCTTTTTACTGCTCGCTACCATTAGGCTCATACATCCCAGGCCCCCCCACCCCTCGCACAGGCAGAGCTGCCTCTTGCTGCTTGGAAGGGGAGTTTCGAAGCACTTCACTTCATCTTCCCTACCTCAGGAGGAGGGAGTGAGCCCAGACCTGGTGGGATCAGCCGCGTAAATTCCATTTTTAATAATTTTGGAGATCTTTGTAAAAAACAAGGAGGGGGGGAGGGGGCAGGAAGAACCTGCAGCATTGGAGAGGGAGGGAGGCTGCAAGTCTTGGGTGTCCTCAGGGTTTGTTTTTTGTTTTGTAGCCCGACTTCCTGAGGTAACAAGGCGTGTTCGGTGGCGGGGGCTGCTGGCCCACCCCAAGTGATTCGGGAGCCCACCCTGGGTGGGCAGCAGCCTCCTGGGGGGCTGCAGCAAGAGCCCCCCCAGCTGCCTGGAGGAGGGTGCAGGGCGAGGGGGGTGACGGCCGGGACGGAGCCGTGGGGAGGCAGGTGTCTGCTGCTGCGGGAGCGCCCGTCCGCACGCGAGCTGCTGCTTCAGAGCTGTTTCCATCTTTCTTTAAAGGCATCTCTAGAACGTCTCCATGATGCGCGTGTGGCGTGCACAGATCCCATCCCAAATTTGTGTTCTTTTTCTGAATGGCAGTTGGGTTCTTAACTGCTCCCTTTACATCTTTACCACATTTAACTGTTGGGTTGGGTGTTGTTTTTGGTGTATTTTTTTCCTCTCCCCAGCGTTTGTGAAAACAAAGCTGGGCAGACGGTTTTGTACAAAGGAATGTTTCTGACCACAGCCAGACATCAGCTATGTCAGGGCATGAAACGCCGCCTTTCTGGAGGCTCTTGTGCCATGACATTGTTTAATCTTCAAAGCATTAAACTTTTGAGTCGCTCAGACATTGCGAAGCTAAAAATAATAAAAATTCAAATGGTTCGGTGGTGGTGAAAGTCTCTGAGTTGAGTAGTAAAAGGATATTAAAATGTTAATTCACTAAGCGTTTTCCCACCAGTTGTTTTATTGGCTGGAGCTCCGGTTGTGTGGAGAAGAATTAGCTTTCTGCTGCACACAGGTGCATATCAATTTTTAAACAACAGCTTCTGAAACCCTCCCAACTTATATTAAAAATATTTATCCAGGTTAGCGGACGAGGTATGCGGGATTTGGGAGGAAGCTCCCTGCCAGGAGAAGATTAGTTGTGATACTAGAGCTGCAGCAGCACCAGCAAACAAGTGGCTGGAATGACCGATCCTGTAAAATACATTAATCTTTCTAATCATGATTTCAATACCTTTGCCCTTGGCGCGGCTTCTCCCGTGGGACCCCAGAGCTGTGTCGGGTCACAGGGGCTCCGGCAGTGCTGAAGCACCAGGGGTAGGAGCCGGTGCGTGAGGCTGGAGGGCTCTTCCCTGTGAGAGCTGCTCGAGCATCACCGGATCGTGTGGCTTAGTCACCTCTGCCCGTGGCAGCTGGAGCCCGCGGGCAGCCCACGTCCTCCCCAGGCACCAGACGTTGCTAGAGATGGGTCTGGGAAATGCAGGATGAGACCCGGGCTGCCGCGGGTGCTGGGGGTTCAACCGAGCCTTGCTGGGTGCTGCGGTCTCGGTGCGGGGCCGTCGGTTACCTGCTGACTTTTTATGAATGGAATCAGCTTTTCTCCACGGGCAACAAGTCTGGGGCCTTGGTGAATAACTTTGGGAAGAAACCCTTGGTTTTGACCACAGCCACGATCCTTCTTGGCTGGTTTTCAGTTGCACCTAAGGAACCAGGCGCGCTGTGTACTCAGGAGAAGTTTATGCACGGAGGAATGTGTGTGTATCTCGGCGCGCAGCTGCGCGGCTCTCCCGTCCCTCCCGCAGCTGAGCCGTGGAGCAGGGACACAAGGAGAGGAAAGTTTTTTACATCAATACAGCGCTTCTCTTCCCCCGTTCCTCCCCCACACCTGCCCAACCTGACCCCCTTTTGCAGCAGCCCAGTCAAACTAACATACTGAAATCTCTTTTTTCTTCCCTTCTCTCTCATCTTCTTGTTTTTCTAGATGTTTCCCCTGCCAGTGGCTAATGGAAAAAACAGACCCACGACCCTAGCGAGCACTCAGTTTGGAGGATCAGGTACTGTCATCATCTTTTTTTTTTTTTCCTTTACACCATAATGTTTCTTGCAATAAATTTACGTTTGCTTCCAGAGACCCGGAAGGAAGGGTTTCTGTCGTTTTGTGCTCTGTGTTTTGCTGGTGGTGGTCTGCTACAATTTCTCGGGATGATTTTCCTGTTGCTCCACGCATCTCCGCGTGGACAAAGCTGCTCTTGCCGATCTGTCTCCAACTAAGAAGTCACTGCCTGAGCTGAAGGTTGTTGTCTCGCTGCTGCAGCTGAAGCAGCCTGAGAGCAGACAGCCAGTGCTGTTCTCTTAAGCTGCTTAGATGGACGCGTGTCTGCAGACGGACGCCCTGGAAGACTTTTGCTGTACGTCACCGGGAAGACACGCTGGTGGTGGTTAATTCCTGGGGCTCAGCTGCCCAAAGGGAGACTGTGGTGCAGTTTGGGTGTCTGCTCCATCCAGCCCCTCCAGCAGCTCCCTGCTGTTGGGTGGGATCTTGGTGTTCGGATGATCCCTGGGCAGACGCCTCCAGGCAGCACGGTCGCCCCAGGGAGGGAGGCAGCGAGGGTGGCTGGAGCTGCTTCACCAGCCTCTGAGCTGGACCCTGCTGTGGTTTTGGGGTGCTGTTGAGCAGAGCCTTGCCTATCCCTGCCCTGGCCCCACTCCCCAGAAGAGCTCAGTGGCTGCATCTCTGCCAGCCGGGATGCTGAGGAGGGGCG